>SJYM01009238.1:2214-16150 GCA_006410775.1 Tragelaphus imberbis
ATCACTGACTCAATGGACGTGAGTCTGTGTGAACTCCAGGAGTTGGTGATGGACAGGGAGGCCTGGCATGCTGCGATCTATGGGGTCCTAAAGAGTCAGCGACTGAAATGAACTGAACTGAAATGAACTAAGTTGCTTCTATACTTTGGAAGTTGTAAATAATGCTCTTATGAATACTGGAGTGTATGTAGCTTTTCAAGTTAATGTTTGTGTGTGTGTGTGTGTGTGTGTGTGTGTATATATATCCAGGAATAGAATTGCTTAGTCATATGGTAGTTCTATTTTTTTTTTTTACATTTAAAACAATTTATTTATTTATTTTAATTGGAGGCTAATTATTTTACAATACTGTAATGGTTTTTCCCATACATTGGCATGAATATGCCATGGGTATACATATGTCCCCCATCCTGAACCCCACTCCCAACTCCCTCCCCATCCCAACCCTCAGAGACATCCCAGTGCACCAACCCTGATCACTCTGTCTCATGCATCAGATCTGGACTGGTGATCTATTTCACATATGGCAATATACATGTTTCAATGCTTTTCTCTCAAATCATCCCACCCTCGCCTTCTCCCAGAGTCCAAATGTCTGTTGTTTACATCTGAATCTCTTTTGCTGTCTCACATATAAGGTTATCATTCTCATCTTTCTAAACCCCATGTTATGCTATGCTAAGTCACTTCAGTCATTTCCGACTCTGTGTGACCCCATAGACGGCAGCCCACCAGGCTTCCTCGTCCCTGGGATTCTCCAGGCAAGAACATTGGAGTAGATTGCCATTTCCTTCTCCAATGCATGAAAGTGAAAAGAGAAAGTGAAGTCGCTCAGTCATGTCTGACTCTTAGCTACCCCATGGACTGCAGCCTACCAGACTCCTCCGTCTGTGGGATTTTCCAGGCAAGAGTACTGGAGTGGGGTGCCATTGCCTTCTCCTCTAAATTCTATATATATATATATATATGTGTGTGTGTGTGTGTGTGTGTGTGTGTGTGTGTGTGTGTGTGCGTGTTAATATAGTCTTTTTCTTTCTGACTTACTTCAGTCTGTATAATAGGCTCCAGTTTCATCCACCTCATTAGAACTGACTCAAATGTGTTCTTTTTAATAGCCAAGTAATATTCCATTGTGTATATGTACCACTGCTTTCTTGTCCATTCATCTGCCAATGGACATCTAAGTTGCTTCCATGTCCTGACTATTGTAAATAGTGCAGCGATGAACATTGGGGTACATGTGTCCCTTTCAACTCTGCTTTCCTCGGTGTGTATACCCAGCATTGGGATTGCTGAGTCGTATGGCAATTCTATTTCCAAGTTTTTAAGGAATCTCCCCACTGTCCTCCGTAGTGGCTGTATTAGTTTCCCACCAAGAATGTAAGAGGGTTCCCTTTCCTCCACACCCTCTCCAGCATTTATTGTTTGTAGACTTTTTGATAGCAGCCATTCTTACTGGCATGAGATGGTACCTTATTGTGGTTTTGATTTGCATTCCTCTAATAATGAGTGATGTTGAGCATCTTTTCATGTGTTTGTTAGCCAACTATATATCTTCTTTGGAGAAATGTCTGTTGAGTTCTTTGGCCCATTTTTTTTGATTGGGTCATTTATTTTTCTGGTATTGAGCTGTATGAGCTGCTTGTATATTTTTAAGACTAATTCTTTGTCAGTCGCTTTGTTTGCTATTATTTTCTCCCATTCTGAAAGCTGTCTTTTCACAAGGTTTGTATTTTCTAAACACACCTGTGCTTTGTGCTTAGTTGCTCAGTTGTGTCTGACTCTTTGTGACCCCATGGACTGTAGCCTGCCAGGCTCCTCTGTCTACTGGGATTCTCCAGGAAAGAATACTGAAATTGGTTTCCATGCCCTCCACCAGGGGATCTTCCAACCCAGGGATCAAACCCAGGTCTCCTTCATTACAGGCAGATTATTTACCATCTGAGTCACCAGGGAAGTCCAAGAATATTGGAGTGGGGTCTTCCTGACCCAGGAATAGAAGCAGAGTCTCCTGCATTGCAGGTGAATTCTTTAATACCTGAGTTATGAGGGAAGCCTTATACATATTTATTAAGGTATAATTGGCATGTGATATATTGCACATATTTAAGATATATAATTTGATAAATTTTGACACCTGGATATGACCACAAAATCATCTCCACAATCATGACAAAAAGGATGCCCATGAGTTCCAAAAGTTTCCTCATGCTCAGGGTTTTTTTTTTTTATATATATATATATATAATTTATTTATTTTAATTGGAGGCTAATTACTTTACAATATTGTATTGGTTTTGCCATACATCAACATGAATCCACCACAGGTGTACATGTGTTCCCCATCCTGAACCCCCATCCCACATCCCTCCCCATACCACCCCTCTCGGTCATCCCAGTGCACCAGGCCCAAGCATTCTGTATCCTACATCGAACCTGGACTGGCGATTCGTTTCATATATGATATTACACGTTTCAATGCCATTCTCCCAAATCATCCCACCCTCTCCCTTTCCCACAGAGTCCCAAAGACTGTTCTATACATCTGTTTCTCTTTTGCTGTCTCAAATACAGGGTTATCATTACCATCTTTCTAAATTCCATATATATGCGTTAGTATACTGTATTGGTGTTTTTCTTTCTGGCTTACTTCACTCTGTATAATAGGCTCCAGTTTCATCCACCTCATTAAAACTGATTCACATTTATTCTTGAATGTGTTCTTTTTAATAGCCAAGTAATATTGCATTGTGTATATGTACTATGGCTTTCTTATCAATTCATCTGCTGATGAACATCAAAGTTGCTTCCATATCCTGGCTATTATGAACAGTGCTGCGATGAACATTGGGATACATGTGTCTCTTTCAATTCTGGATTTTTTTAGTGTGTATGCCCAATAGTGGGATTGCTGGATCATAAGGCAGTTCTATTTCCAATTTTTTAAGGAATCTCCACACTGTTCTCCATAGTGGTTGTACTAGTTTACATCTCCACCAACAGTGTAAGAGGGTTCCCTTTCTCCACATCCTCTCCAGCATTTATTGCTTGCAGACTTTTGGATTGCAGCCATTCTGACTGGCGTGAAATGGTACCTCATAGTGGTTTTAATTTGCATTGCTCTGATATTGAGTGATGTTGAGCATCTTTTCATGTGTTTGTTAGCCATCTATATGTCTTCTTTGGAGAAATGTCTATTTAGTTCTTTGGCCCATTTTTTGATTAGGTCATTTATTTTTCTGGAATTGAGCTGTAGGAGTTGCTTGTATAATTTTGAGATTAGTTCTTTGTCAGTTGCTTCATTTGCCATTATTTTTCTCCCATTCTGAAGGCTGTCTTTTCACTTTGCTTAGAGTTTCCTTTGTTTTCCTGGAGCTTTTAATTTTAATTAGGTCCCATTCATTTATTTTTGCTTTTATTTCCAATATTCTGGGAGGTGGGTCATAGAGGATCCTGCTGTGATTTATGTCAGAGAGTGTTTTGCCTATGTTCTCCTCTAGGAGTTTTAGAGCTTCTGGTCTTAACATTTAGATATTTAATCCATTTTGAGTTTATTTTTGTGAATGGTGTTAGAAAGTGTTCTAGTTTCATTCTTTTACAAGTGTTTGACCAGTTTTCCCAGCACCACTTGTTAAAGAGATTGTCTTTTCTCCATTGTATATTCTTGCCTCCTTTGTAAAAGATAAGGTGTCCATAGGTGCGTGCATTTATTTCTGGGCTTTCTATTTTGTTCCACTGATCTATACTTCTGTCTTTGTGCCAGTACCATACTGTCTTGATGACTGTGGCTTTGTAGTAGAGCCTGAAGTCAGGCAGGTTGATTCCTCCAGTTCCGTTCTTCTTTCTCAAGATAGCTTTGGCTATTCGAGGTTTTTTGTATTTCCATACAAATTGAGAAATTATTTGTTCTAGCTCTGTGAAGAATACCGTTGGTAGCTTGATGGGGATTGCATTGAATCTATAAATTGCTTTGGGTAGTATACTCATTTTCACTATATTGATTCTACCAATCCATGAACATGGTATATTTCTCCATCTATTAGTGTCCTCTTTGATTTCTTTCACCAGTGTTTTATAGTTTTCTATATATAGGTCTTTAGATTCTTTAGGAAGATATATTCCTAAGTATTTTATTGTTTTCATTGCAATGGTGAATGGAATTGTTTCCTTAATTTCTCTTTCTATTTTCTCGTTATTAGTGTACAGGAATGCAAGGGATTTCTGTGTGTTAATTTTATATCCTGCAACTTTACTATATTCATTGATCAGTTCTAGTAATTTTCTGGTGGAATCTTTAGGGTTTTCTACGTAGAGGATCATGTCATCTGCAAACAGTGAGAGTTTTACTTCTTCTTTTCCAATTTGGATTCCTTTTATTTCTTTTTCTGCTCTGATTGCTGTGGCCAAAACTTCCAAAACTATGTTGAATAGTAATGGTGAAAGTGGGCATCCTTGTCTTGTTCCTGACTTTAGAGGAAATGCTTTCAATTTTTCACCATTGAGGATAATGTTTGCTGTGGGTTTGTCATATATAGCTTTTATTATGTTGAGGTATGTTCCTTCTATTCCTGCTTTCTGGAGAGTTTTTATCATAAATGGATGTTGAACTTTGTCAAAGGCTTTCTCTGCATCTATTGAGATAATCATATGGTTTTTATTCTTCAGTTTGTTAATGTGGTGTATTACGTTGATTGATTTGCGGATATTGAAGAATCCTTGCATTCCTGGGATAAAGCCCACTTGGTCATGGTGTATGATCTTTTTAATGTGTTGTTGGATTCTGATTGCTAGAATTTTGTTAAGGATTTTTGCATCTATGTTCATCAGTGATATTGGCCTGTAGTTTTCTTTTTTTGTGGCATCTTTGTCAGGTTTTGGTATTAGGGTGATGGTGGCCTCATAGAATGAGTTTGGAAGTTTGCCTTCCTCTGCAATTTTCTGGAACAGTTTGAGTAGGATAGGTGTTAGCTCTTCTCTAAATTTTTGGTAGAATTCAGCTGTGAAGCCGTCTGGACCTGGGCTTTTGTTTGCTGGAAGATTTCTGATTACAGTTTCAATTTCTGTGCTTGTGATGGGTCTGTTAAGATGTTTTATTTCTTCCTGATCCAGTTTTGGAAAGTTATACTTTTCTAAGTATTTGCCATTTCTTCCACGTTGTCCATTTTATTGCCATATAATTGCTGATAGTAGTCTCTTATGATCCTTTGTATTTCTGTGTTGTCTGTTGTGATCTCTCCATTTTCATTTCTAATTTTATTGATTTGATTTTTCCCCCTTTGTTTCTTGATGAGTCTGGCTAATGGTTTATCAATTTTATTTATCCTTTCAAAGAACCAGCTTTATTGATTTTTGCTATGGTCTCTTTTGTTTCTTTTGCATTTATTTCTGCCCTAATTTTTAAGATTTCTTTCCTCCTACTAACCCTGAGATTCTTCATTTCTTCTTTTTCTAATTGCTTTTTGTTGAAGAATTAGGTTATTTACTTGACTTTTTTCTTGTTTCTTGAGGTATGCCTGTATTGCTATGAACCTTCCCCTTAGCACTGCTTTTACAGTGTCCCACAGGTTTTGGGTTGTTGTGTTTTCATTTTCATTCATTTCCATGCATGTTTTTATTTCTTTTTTTGATTTTTTCTTTGATTTGTTGGTTATTCAGCAGCATGTTGTTCAGCCTCCATATGTTGGCATTTTTAATATTTTTTCTCCTGTAATTGAGATCTAATCTTACTGCATTGTGGTCAGAAAAGATGCTTGGAATGATTTTATTTTTTTTCTAAATTTACCAAGGCTAGATTTATGGCCCAGGGTGTGATATATCCTAGAGAAGATTCTGTGTGCACTTGAGAAAAAGGTGAAATTCATTGTTTCGGGGTGAAATGTCCTATAGATTATCAATTATGTCTAACTGGCCTATTGTATCATTTAAAGTTTGTGCTTGCTTGTTAGTTTTCTGTTTAGTTGATCTATCCATAGGTATGAGTGAGGTATTAAAGTCTCCCACTATTGTTGTGTTATTGTTAATTTCCCCTTTCATACTTGTTAGCATTTGTGGTGACATATTGTGGTGCTCTTATGTTGGGTGCATATATACTGATAATTGTTATATCTTCTTCGTGGATTGATCCTTTCATCATTATGTGGTGTCCTTGTCTCTTTTCACAGCCTTTTGTTTAAAGTCGATTTTATCTGATATGAGTATTGCTATTCCTGCTTTCTTTTGGTCTCTATTTGCATGGAAAATCTTTTCCCAGCCCTTCACTTTCAGTCTGTATGTGTCCCCTGTTTTGAGGTGGATCTCTTGTAGACAATGTATATAGAGGTCTTGTTTTTTATCCATTCAGCCAGTCTTAGGGCATTCAATCCATTTACATTTAAGGGAATTATTGATAAGTATGATCCTGTTGCCATTTACTTTATTGTTTTGGGTTCGAGTTTATACACCATTTTTGTGTTTCCTGTCTAGAGAAGATCCTTTAGCATTTGTTGGAGAGCTGGTTTGGTGGTGCTGAATTCTCTCAGCTTTTGCTTGTCTGTAAAGCTTTTGATTTCTCCTTCATATTTGAATGAGATCCTTGCTGGATACAGTAATCTGGGCTGTAGGTTATTTCCTTTCATCACTTTAAGTATGTCCTGCCATTCCCTCCTGGCCTGAAGTTTCTATTGAAAGATCAGCTGTTATCCTTATGGAAATCCCCTTATGTGTTATTTGTTGTTTTTCCCCTGCTGCTTTTAATATTTGTTCTTTGTATTTGATCTTTGTTAATTTGATTAATATGAGTCTTGGGGTGTTTAGCCTTGGGTTTATCCTGTTTGGAACTCTCTGTGTTTCTTCGACTTGGATGATTATTTCCTTCCCCATTTGGGGGAAGTTTTCAACTATTATCTCCTCAAGTATTTTCTCATGTTCTTTCTTTGTGTCTTCTTCTGGGACTCCTATGATTCGAATGTTGGGGCATTTAACATTGTCCTAGAGATCTCTGAGGTTGTCCTCATTTCTTTTAATTCGTTTTCCTTTTTCCTTCTGATTCATTTATTTCTACCATTCTATCATCTGCTTCACTAATCCTATCTTCTGCTTCTGTTACTTGAGGGAACCCTATTTGTTCCCTCCAGAGAGTTTTTTTTTAATCTCATTTATTGCATTATTCATTATATATTGACTGTTTTTTATTTCTTCTAGGTCCTTGTTAAACCTTTCTTGCATCTTCTCAATCCTTGTCTCCAGGCTATTTATCTGTGATTCCATTTTGATTTCAAGATTTTTGATGATTTTCATAATCATTATTATCATAATAATTATATCCAAATAATTATCATTATTCAGAATTCTTTATCAGGTAGATTCCTTATCTCTTCCTCTTTTGCTTGGTTTGGTGGGCATTTATCGTGTTCCTTTACCTGCTGGTTATTCCTCTGTCTCTTCATCCTGTTTATATTGCTGTGTTTGGGGTGGCCTTTCTGTATTCTGGCAGTTTGTGGAGCTCTCTTTATTGTGAAGTTTCCTTGCTGTGGGTGGGGTTGTACAGGTGGCTTGTCAAGGTTTCCTGGTTAGGGAAGCTTGTGTCGGTGTTATGGTGGGTAGAGTTGGATTTCTTCTCTCTGGAGTGCAATGAAGTGTCCAGGAATGAGTTATGAGATGTCACTGGGTTTGGAGTCATTTGGGGCAGCCTCTGTATTGAAGCACAGGGCTGTGTTCCTGTGTTGCTGGAGAATTTGTGTGGTATGTCTTGCTCTGGAACTTGTTGGCCCTTGGGTAGTGCTTGGTTTCAGTATAGGTATGGAGGCATTTGATGAGCTCCTGCCATTAATTCTCCCTGGAGTCAGGAGTTGTCTGGTGTTCTCAGGATTAGGACTTAAGCCTCCTGCTTCTGGTTTTCAGTCTTATTTTTACAGTAGCCTCAAGACTTCTCCATATATACAGCACCATCAGTGAGACATCTAGGTTAAAGATGAAAAGTTTCTCCACATAGAGGGACACCCAGAGAGGTTCACAGAGTTACATGGAGAAGAGAAGAGGGAGGAGGGAGTTAGAGGTGACCTGAATGAGATGAAGTGGAATCAAAAGAGGAGTGAGCAAGTTAGCCAGTAATCACTTCCTTATGTGTGCTCCACAGTCTGGACTGCTCAGAGATGTTCATGGATCTATACAGAGAAGAGAAGAGATGAGGAAGGAAGGAGACAGAGGTGGCAAGGCGGATAAAGGGGGCAATCAAAAGGAGAGAGACAGATGCAACCAGAAATCAGTTCCTTAAGTGTTCTCCACCATCTGGAACACATAAAGAGATTCACAGAATTGGGTAGAGAAGAGAAGGGAGAGGGAGGAGATAGAGGCCACCTGGTGGAGAAAAAGGTGAGTCCAAAGGGGGAGAGAGCAGTCAAGCCAGTAATCTCACTCACAAGTAAAAATGGATACTGAAGTTTGGGTTCTTAAAGGTACAAAATTGATAACAAACACCAAAAAGTGAAGATTAAAAATCTAGAGTAGAGGTTGGATTTTCAAAAATACAATATTAAAGAAAAGAAAAAAAAGAACAAAGTCACAAAAATTATAAATATAAATATATATATGAAGTTTGCTTTAAAAAAATAGGGTCTCTTTTTTTTGCAATATAATAGTAGGTTATAAAAATGAAAATTAAAGGAGTAGTAAAGGACTTAAATTTTTTTAATTAAAAAAAAAAACAAATGATGGTAAAAATAGTAAAAATATATCTAGGACTTTCTCTGGTGTTGTTATGAGCAGTGTGGGGTCAGTTCATTTTTGGATAGTTCCTTGGTCCGGCTTATATTTCTCAAGATCTATAGGCCCCTTCATAAGTAGTTGATACTAACTACAGGGTTTTAATCTATTGTACCTGTCACTTTCAAGGCAGTTCCCTTTGTTTTAGCTTCTTCTGTTTGCTGGTCTCTTCAGTGTCTGATTTCCACCTTGACACAAAGGGGCAGTGGTAGACCCTTTTTTAGGCTCACTTGTTCAGTCGCGTTGTGGGGAAAGAGGGATACAGCAAACAAGTAACACTGGTGTGTTCTTGCAGTGTCTCAGCCACTCTGGGCCTGCCCCGGCTCACAGAGCATGTGCCCTCCCTGCCCACACTGCTCATGCTCTAGGTCGGTCCGCCAGGAACCATCCAAGGCCGGCCCTGTGCTGCATGCATCTCCCAGGTCTAAGCCGCTCAGGTTCAGGCACTCGGGTAGTCCTCAGAGGCACAGACTCGGTTGGGCCTGTGTTTTGTGCCCTTCTCAGGTCCAAGCAGCTCAGGTGATGAAGTGTTTGGCAAGCACGGTCACTGCGACTTACCACCTCCTCAGTCCCCGCCACTCAGTTTTCTGTGTGTGCAACCAGCGTGCTTTCTCAGGCAGATGTTGACTGTCCAGAACCCCAAGAATTCTTAGTTAGCAAAGAAGCTTGCTTGCAGTTTGGTAGATAATGCCTCTCTGGGGCTGCGATTGCCTGCTTCCAGCTTTGACTGTCTGTCACCAGAGGGGAATGGTCTTCAGCTGGCTAGCTCTGTTCAGTCCTTTGTTCTGTGAGTGTACCTGATGGTGTACTAGGTTACGGCTTTTCATGTGGTAGCTGTCCCACAGTCTGATTTGCTAGCCCAAGTTAGTTCCCTCAGATTGCCCTCTGGGCATTCGGGCCCAGTCTTTAAGTAATGCAGCCCAGCCCCCACTTGCTAGTGGCAGATGCAGGCATCTGTGCTGCTTCCCTGCTGGGGGAGTTACCGTTGGGCACGTAATCTGTGGGTTTTAATTACTGATTTATTTTTCCTCCCAGTTATGTTGCCCTCTGTGGTTCCAAGGCTCGCCACAGACTCGGCAGTGAGAGTGTTTCCTGGTGTTTGGAAACTTCTCTCTTTTTAAGACTCCCTTCCCAGGATGGAGCTCCGTCCCTACCTCTTTTGTCTCTCTTTTTGTCTTTTATATTTTTTCCTACCTCCTTTCAAAGACAATGGGCTGCTTTTTTGGTGCCTGATGTCCTCTGCCAGCATTCAGAAGTTGTTTTGTGGAATTTACTCAGTTTTTAAATGTTCTTTTGATGAATTTTTGAGGGAGAAAGTGGTTTCCCTGTCCTATTACTCTGCCATCTTAGGACTGCCCCTGGTAGTTCTATTTTAATTGGTCCTCTTTGAAAACCTAGAGGGGAGGGACGGGGTGCGAAGTGGGAGAGAGGTTCAAGATGGGGGGGGGGATATATCAAATCTTCAGCACTAAGACTTTTATTTATAGTCCAACTCTCACATCCATACATGAGTATTGGAAAACCATAGCCTTGACTATATGGACCTTGTTGACAAAGTGATATCTCTGTTTTTTAATAAGCTGTCTAGGTCTGTTCATCAGAGAAGGCAATGGCAACCCACTCCAGTGTTCTTGTCTGGAGAATCCCAGGGACAGGGGAGCCTGGTGGGCTGCTGTCTATGGGGTCACACAGAGTCGGGCATGACGAAGTGACTTAGCAGCAGCAGCAGCAGGTCTGTCATAGCTTACATTCCAAACAGAAAGCATTCTTTAATTTCATGGTTTCAATCACCATCTGCAGTGATTTTGGAGCCCAAGAAAAATAAAATCTGTCACTTCTTCCACTTTTCCATTTCTATTTGCCATGAAGTGATGCAACCAGATAACATGATCTTGGTTTTTTAAACGTTGAGTTTTAAGCTGGCCTTTTCACTCTCCCCTTTCAGAGTCATCAAGAGGCTTTTTAGTTCCTCTTTGTTTTCTGCCATTAGACTGGTATCATCTGCATGTTTGAGGATGTTGATATTTCCCTTGGCAATCTTGATTCCAGCTTGGGCTTCATCTAGCCCGGCATTTCTCATGATGTGCTCTGCATGTAAGTTACATAAGCAGAGTGACAATATACAGCCTTGATGTACTCCTTTTCCTATTTGATCAAATTTGTTGTTTCATGTCCGGTTTTAACTGTTGCTCCCTAACTGCCATACAGGTGTCTCAGGATGCAGGTAACGTAGTTTAGTATTTCCATCTCTTGGAGAATTTTCCACAGTTTGTTGTAATCCACGCAGTCAAGGGCTTTAGTTTGACTAAATGAAGCAGAAGTACATGTTTTTCTGGACTTTTATTAACCCAATGAGTGTTGGCAATTTGATTTCTTGTTCCTCTGCCTTTTCTAAATCCAGCTTGAACATCTGGAAGTTCTCAGTTCATATACTTTTGAACCCTGACTTGAAGAATTTTGAGCATTGCTGTGTTAGCATGTGAGATAAGTGCAATTGTGTGGTAGTTTGAGCATTCCTTGGCATTGCCTTTCTTAGGGATTGGAATGAAAATTAATCTTTTCCAGTGCTGTGGCCACCACTAAGTTTTCCAAATTTGCTGGCATATTGAGTGCCACATTTTAACAGCATCGTCTTTTAGGACTTGGAATAGCTCAGCTGGAATTCCATAAACTCCACTAGCTTTATCTGTAGTGATGCCTCCTAAGGCCCACTTGACCTCACATTCCAGGATGTCTGGCTCTAGGTGAGTGATCACACTACCATGGTTATCTGGGTCATGAAAATCTTTTTTGTATAGTTCTTCTGTGTATTCTTGCCACCTTTTCTTAATATTTTATGCTTCTGTTAGTGCCATACCATTTCTATCCTTTATTGTGCCCACCTTTGCATGAAATGTTCCCTTAGTATTTCTAATTTTCTTGGAGAGATCTCTAGTCTTTCCCATCCTATTGTTTTCCTCTATTTCTTTGCATTGATCGCTGAGGAAAGCTTTCTTATCTCTCCTTGCTATTCTTTGGACCTCTGCTTTCAGACGCTTATATCTTTCCTTTTCTCCTTCGCCTTTAGTTTCTCTTCTTTCCTTAGATAATTGTAAGGCCTCCTCACACAGCCATTTTACATTTCTTCTTCTTGCAGATGGTTTTGATCACCACCTCTTGTACAGTGTTACAAATCTCCATCCATAATTCTTCAGGCACTCTGTCAGATCGAATCCCTTGAATCTGTTTATGACTTCCACTGTATGATCATAGGGGATTTGATTTAGGTCATACCTGAATGTTCTACTGGTTTCCCCTACTTTCTCCAATTTAAGCCTGAATATTTGCAATAAGGACTTCATGATCTGAGCCACAGTCAGCTCCTGGTCTTGTTTTTGCTGACTGTATATAGATTCTGCATTTTCAGCTGTAAAGAATATAATCAATCTGAAAGCCCCATGTACAGTATAAGGCAGAAGATAAGACACTGAAAGATGAACTAGCCAGGTTGGTAGGTGCCCAATATGCTAGGAGAAGACCGAAGAAATAGCTCTGGAAAGAATGAAAAGGCTGAGTCAAAGCAAAAATAAAAAATGCCCAGTTTTGTATGTGACTGGTGATGGAAGTAAAATTTGATGCTGTAAAAAACAATATTGCATAGGAACCTGGAATGTTAGGTCCATGAATCAAGGCAAATTGGAAGCGGTCAAACAGGAGATGTGTATAAGAGACAGGTCCCACAGGTTTTGGGTTGTTGTGTTTTCATTTTCATTCATTTCTATGCACATTTTGATTTCTTTTTTGANAACCTGGAATGTTAGGTCCATGAATCAAGGCAAATTGGAAGCGGTCAAACAGGAGATGGGAAAAGTGAACATCGACATTTTAGGAATCAGTGAAGTAAAATGAACTGGAATGGGTGAATTTAACTCAGATGACCATTATATCTATTATTGTGGGCAGGAATCCCTTATAAGAAATAGAGTAGGCCTCGTAGTCAGCAAAAGAGCCTGAAATCCATACTTTGGTGCAATCTTCAAAATGACAGAATGATCTTTGTTCATTTCCAAGGCAAACAATTCAAATCCCAGTAATCCCAGTCTATGCCCCAACCACTAATGCTGAAGAAGCTGAAGTTGAAGAGTTCTATGAAGACCTACAAGATATCTTCTAGAACTAACACCAAAAATAGATATCCTTTTCATCATACTCTGGAAAAGGAAATGGCAACACACTCCAGTACTCTTGCCTGGAAAATCTCATGGATGGAGGAACATGTTAGGCTACAGCCCGTGGGGTCACAAAGAGTTGGACATGACTAAGTGACTTCACTTTTTCATCATATGGGACTGGAATGCAAAAGTAGGAAGTCAAGAGTTACCTGGAGTAACAGGCAAGTTGGGCCTTGGAGTACAAAATGAAGCAGGGCAAATGCTAACAAAGTTTTGCCAAGAGAATGCAGAAAACATAGTCAATCTGATGTAAACATTGACCATTTTGTGATGTCCATATGAAGAGTCATCTCTGGTATTGTTGGAAAAAGGTGTTTGCTATGACTAATATGTTCTCTTGACCAAACTCTCTTAGCCTTTGCCCTGCTTATTTTTGTACTCCAAAGCCAAACCTACCTGTTGCTCCAGTCATCTCCTGATTTCCTATTATTGCATTCCAATATCCTATGATTAATACTATGTCTTTTTTTGTTTTAGTTCTAGGAGGTCTTCTAGGTCTTCATAGAACTGATCAACTTCAGTTTCTTTGGTGCTTTATTGACTATGCCAAAGCCTTTGACTGTGTGGATCACAATAAACTGTGGAAAATTCTGAAAGAGATGGGAATACCAGAACACCTGATCTGCCTCTTGAGACATTTGTATGCAGGTCAGGAAGCAACAGTTAGTACTAGACATGGAACAACAGACTGGTTCCAAATGGGAAAAGGAGTACGTCAAGGCTGTGTATTGTCACCCTGGTTATTTAACTTGTATGCAGAGTACATCATGAGAAATGCTGGACTGGAAGAAGCACAAACTGGAATCAAGACTGCTGGGAGAAATATCAATAACCTCAGATATGCAGATGACACCACCCTTATGGCATAAAGTGAAGAGGAACTAAAAAGCCTCTTGATGAAGGTGAAAGTGGAGAGTGAAAAATTTGGATTAAAGCTCAACATTCAGAAAACGAAGATCATGGCATCCGGTCCCATCACTTCATGG
>SJYM01009239.1:23308-53019 GCA_006410775.1 Tragelaphus imberbis
AAAAAAAAAAAAAAATCCAGAAAGACAGCCATTCTCCAGGACGCTGCTTTGCTGGAAGGCACGATCCTGGAGAGTCACTACAGTCAGAAAAATTACAGGCAATGTGTCAGCCGGGTTCACTGCACCCTCTGAAGTTTCAGAAGACTGAGATCTGGGAGACAGACCCTCACGTCACTTGAATTGCTACTTTTGGACTGACGTACCCTGCCCGCTGGCAGCTGAGAACTGAGCGAAACGCAGGCCACGACGTTAGCTCCATTTTGTCTGTCTTTCCTTGGACTTTCAGGCCAGTTGCTAAATGCAGAGCCTAACTTTCTTTGGTAAAATTTTAAAACAAGATTAAGTTTTATCCTAAATCAATAGTCAGAAGACAATGTTAATACTGATTCCCCACAACATTCAAAATTAGAAACACCCTGGGAAATTGATCTATTTCAGGTAAGACAGAATGCTGCCTGCCCTGATCTATGACTTGGTTGATATTTTAAGAGGATTCTGAAGTCCCAGCTACAAAGAACACCTCCCCCAGACGTCAAGCACCCATACGCACGTGGGGGCTGCCTTCCTCCCTTACCCCTGCTGCTTCGGATACGGACCTGCCCACCACGCAGACGCCAGCGGGGCTGGGAGCACCCTGAGGCCCTCTCTCCCCTGGGATCAGCCTGCTGCTAAACGGCCACGTCCTAAAAAGGGGGTTTCCCTGCGGCCCTCTCTCCCCTGGGATCAGCCTGCTGCTAAAAGGCTGCGTCCTACGTCCACCACGCGGATGCCAGCGGGGCTGGGAGCACCTTGGGGCCCTCTGTCCCCTGGGATCAGCCTGGTGCTAAAGGCTGCGTCCTACGTCCACCACGCGGATGCCAGGGGGCTGGGAGCACCTTGGGGCCCTCTGTCCCCTGGGATCAGTCTGGTGCTAAAGGCTGCGTCCTAAGAAAGGGGCTGTGCCCAGCAGGCAGTTTCTCATTAGCTGACTTTGTGAGTCCAATTCTACTTTCCATTATCAAGTCTCTTCAGTGGCTCAGGTTTTGTCTGTGAGCCATTCTGTATCAGAAGAAAGCCTTTGGTCAGTTACGTAACAAAGAAAGAAGCATTTGTGGTGAACACACAATAGCACCACTCACCAAGCCATGTTCTTGATTTCTGGAAATCCTCGGGTTAATTCCAAGAGACAGCGGTGAAGCCTTCAACCATTTTCTCTAGCGTGGGGGCCCCAGAAGAGGGCAGGGGTCAAGTCACCACAGGCCAGCAACCCCAGCACCCCGCAAAGCCACGGAGAGCAGGTGTGTGTCTGCGTGGACCCAGACCAGACCTTCATGGTGTTCTTGCCCCCAAAACATGCTGCTGAGTTCGAAGAAAAGGCAGAGAACTATTTTGACGGAGACCACTGACAACTTCTCACCTAGGCCGCTGTGACGTTTGAACTGCTAGGAGGGCAACCTCAGGCGCCCAGCACGCGCCCAGCACGCACGTGTCACGTCCTGGGGGCGGAGCTCTGTCTGGGGGCCCCCTCCCTCTCAGGCGACGAGACAGGTACACCCGGCCCAGAAAGTGAGCGCGCTCTGATGAGGCCCCAGCCCTGGTGGATTCCGAAAATTCGAAGGGGAGACGGCATCCGAGATCAGGAAAAAACAGCTTATTTAAATGTTAATTAAAGATATAAAGAGTGGTTAAATAAGGATAGCTCAGCGAAGAAATTCAGTGGAGAAAAGAGGCTGAATAATTCAGCCAGAAGGTGAGAGAAAGAACAACATGGGGAGACCAAGCTTCGGTGAACAAGGCCCGCACTTTATTTTCCAAAGCAGTTTTTATACCTTAAGTTATGCATAGAGGATAATGGGGGAAGGGGTAGAGTCATGCAGTAAGCCAGGCTTTCTTCTGCAAACTTATCACATGCAAAAGTTTAGGTGATTTGCATCATCTTCTGGCCCGGAGGCCTGTTAACATTTTAAGACCCTTTCTTCAGAAAACTTATTTTTCTCTAAAGGTGACTAGTCAGGCACCACCCTCCAAAAGCATTGGATAAAGCTGCATTCCTACAGGGCAAAGGTGAGGTGGGCTATAACAAAAAAAAAGAATTAACTCAAGGGTCCAAGGTTACAAACATTAAAGCTACTACTTACACCAATCATATTAATCAATACACTGCCAGGGACACAGCAGGTAAGGGATATGGAGACTTAGCAGCAAACATTGGCCCAACAAGTGAAAAACCCTTCACCAATACAATTTCTAATCAATCTTGTAACTGCTCAAAGGAATCTGTATTTAGACAGTTTAGACCATCTCATCCCTCTCATAGTTGGGAGACTCTGAGCAATCACATGTGGCCGGACAAACATATTCAGGCAGGCTAGAGGATTTCCAAAAGAGTTTGTAGGTTTAAACACTATCACACCCAAGAACTTTATTAACTGGAGCTGTAAGTTAACTCTTTTTTCAGAGAGAGGTAGTGGGGGACAGCCCCCCGTAAAGTCAGAGGTGTAGGTGAGAGCACAAAGCAGAAACTAGGCAGACTCTGGTTTTGGGGGTAGATGCTCGAGAATTTCCAGGGGGACTCCTGAGGCTAGAGCCCGCATTTGCGTATGTCGAGCCTCCTTCCTCATGACCTTTGCTGTGGGCAGAGCTCCTCGGCTCTCGGCAGAGTTTACCTCAAATGGCTGTACCATACCGTGATTATCACTCAAGGCATGTGATGTCTGCGCCCAAGATCCTCACAGAGAAAAACAGAAACACAGCACTCTCACCACGCACTGTCCTGGGACTTTAGATGCCCTCCTGGAGCCAATCAAGTGCCCAGCACAGAGCCTGGCGCTTAACAAGCAGTTGAGGCAGGAGGGAAATCAGGAGCTTGGGATGAACAAATGCACACACGACCTGACATAAGGCAGATAACCAACAAGGAGCTGCTGTGCTGCACAGGACCTCTGCTCAACACGCTACTACTACTACTACTACTACTACTATGTCGCTTCAGTCGTGTCCGACTCAGTGTGACCCCATAGACAGCAGCCCACCAGGCTCCCCCGACCCTGGGATTCTCCAGGCAAGAACACTGGAGTGGGTTGCCATTTCCTTCTCCAATGCGTGGAAGTGAAGTCACTCAGTCGTGTCCGACTCTCAGCGACCCCATGGACTGCAGCCCACCAGGCTCCTCCGCCCATAGGATTTTCCAGGCAAGAGTACTGGGGTGGGGTGCCATCGCCATCTCCGCTCAACACTCCATGCTCACCTATATGAGAGAAGAATCTGAAAAAGAATTAAAATACATATCTGTATAACTGAAGCAAACAGGAACTAAACAGCCTGTTGATGAGGGTGAAAAAGGAGGGTTTAAAAGCTGGCTTGAAACTCAACATTCAAAAAACTAAGATCATGGCATCCAGTCCCATCACTTCATGACATACAGATGGGGAAAAAGTGGAAACAATGACAGATTTTATTTTCTAGGGCTCCAAAATCATGGCAGACAGTGACTGCAGCCATGAAATTAAAAGATGCTTGCTCCTTGGAAGAAAAACTATGACAAACCTAGACAGCATATTAAAAAGCACAGACATTACTTTGCAGGCAAAGGTCCATATGGTCAACGCTATGGTCTTTCCAGGAGGCATGTACGGATGTGAGAGTTGAACCATAAAGAAGACTAAGCACTAATAATTGATGCTTTTGAACTGTGCTGCTGGAGAAGGCTCTTGAGAGTCCCTTGGACTGCAAGGAGATGAAACCAGTCAATCTTAAAGGAAATCAACCCTGAATATTCATTGGAAGGACTGATTCTGAAGCTCCAATACTTTGGCCACCTGATGCGAAGAACTGACTCATTGGAAAAGACCCTGATCTGGGAAAATTGAAGGTGGGAGGAGAGGGGGATGACAAAGGATGGTTGGGTGGCATCACTGACTCAATGGACGTGGGTTTGAAGAAGCTCCAAGAGACAGTGAAGGACAGGGAGGCCTGGCGCGCTGCCGTCTCGGTTCAGTTCAGTCGCTCAGTCGTGTCTGACTGTGACCCCACGGACTCTAGCCCGCCGGGCTCCTCTGCCCATGGGATTCTCCAGGCAAGAACACTGGAGTGGGGTGCCATTCCCTCCTCCAGGGGATCTTCCCAACCCAGGGATTGAACCCAGGTCCTCCACATTGCAAGAGGATTCTTTACTGTCTGAGCCACAGGGGAAACCCAAGAATACTGGAGCGGGTAGCCTGTCCCTTTCTCCAGGGGATCTCCTTGACCCAGTAATCAAACCAGGGTCTCCTGCATTGCAGGCAGATTCTTTACCAGCTGAGCTACCAGGGAAGCCCCAAATCAACTATACTTCAATAATTTTTAAAAGCTGCTGCTGTTACTGCTGAGTCGTGTCTGACTCTGTGCGACCCCATAGACAGCAGCCCACTAGGCTCCCCGTCCCTGGGATTCTCCAGGCAAGAACACTGGAGTGGGTTGCCATTTCCTTCTCCAATGCATGAAAGTGAAAAGTGAAAGGGAAGTCGCTCAGTTGTATCCGACTCTTTGCAACTCCATGGACTGCAGCCTACCAGGCTCCTCCGCCCATGGGATTTTCCAGGCAAGAGAACTGGAGTGGGGTGCCATTGCCTTTTAAAAAAGCAGTTGAAAAATATCACTGTTACAAGATTTACCAGCTAGTCCTTGTCCTAACAGCTTCCTACCGCCTCTATCCTCTTTAGAGAGTGGCATCTAAGAAGCAAAATGAAAATGGAGAAGTGCTTTTTTAAAAAAAAGGTCATCAGATTTCCACTTGAAGAGTTCAGGAGAAACATCTCAGCCACAGTCTGTATGTTAACACAGTGTGGACACTCAAAACTGGGAGCTCCGATGACAAAAGAATATTGAATATGCTTGGTTTTACCTCAAATCTTTAAAAAAGGCCCAGAGTGGCCCAGGCAGAGGGGAGGCAGTCGGCATGGACTGAGCCATGAGGCATTTCGCTGGGTTCCTTCCCAGCCCCCAGACAGAGCAGGAACCAGGGGACCTGGGAGAGGCTGGGACAGGGCTTCACATGGGAGGGGGGCTCAGATCTGGCCACTCTGCAGCCCAGGGACATCTGGAAACGTCGGCATCGCTGGGGGCTCCCAGCATCAGTGGGAAGGGACCGGGGATGTGACTGTGGCTGCGAGTGGACAGCTGTGCACGTTTTGGGACAGTGACCTGAGGAACCGTTCGAATGCATTTTCCTACAGAAACAAGAAGTCCAGGTGCAGGAGCTACGCCCGGCACCCTGATACCCTGACAAGACTGTCTCTGTGGGAGGACAGCACAGGTTTCTATCTCGGTACCAAGAGCATATTAACTTTAGAGTAACAATTAGGAATGAGGAGATGTGTTAGGTTCTCCAGAGAAACAGAACCAGCAGGACAGATAAGGACACATTATAATGAGATTTATTACAGGAGGTGGCCCACATGGAGATGGAGGCTGAGAGAGCCAGGACGGCTGGAGGGGTCACTCAGTCCAGCCTGAGGGCCAGGGGGGCTGATGTCCAAGGCAGGAGGAGACGGACACCCCACTCAAGCGAAGGGTGGTTCCAGGCCCTCAGCAGTCGGGTGAGGCCACCACGGTGGGAGGGCAGTCCTTCAGTTCACCAGCACAGATGCCCTTCTCCTTGGAGACCCTCCCAGACACCCACAGAAACAGTGCTTCACCAGGCATCTGGCCTCCCTCACCAGTCACAAGGACATAAAATTAATTATCACAGGAGCTGTCCTTAAGCTCTTCCTAAATATATAGTTTTACTTCTATGGTGACTTCCGGAAGTCAGCACAGAAATAAAAACAGAATAAAATGCAATCAGTTCAGAACCCCAAATGGGCCCCCCCAACACTCTCCAACCAAAAATGAAAATTATAACATCACAAACAAGCACCAGCCACAGACATTCGACTGCAAAAATCTGGAAGATATTTTCTGTAACCACAAGACCAAAGGATATAGACTGAGAAACAAATGGCGTAAACACGCACCACCCTCTGAAACAATGCGACTGTGCGGGGCAGCCCGCAGCCCCGTGCGCAGGCGCCCCAGCTTGGAAACACGTGACAGGAGGCCGCCGGATTCTCAGGCCCGTCTCCCGGGCCGTCTCCCGACCAGGACCTCGCTTCCCACGTCAACGTGAGCCTGCAACTCCATCAGTAAACAGGTAGCTTGACAAAGACCAGACAGCAATGGGCCCGGCTGATCCAGGAGACATCAACATACAAGTTATGGGGAGGGGTAGCGGCGCGCAGAGAACAAGGTGGCCGTGCAGAGACCGGAAGCACAGATGCACCCAGTCCGCGGAAATCGGTGGGCCCGAGACCGCGGAAAACCCAGCCTCAGGATGCGGAACAAGAACAGAGGACCGGAAATGGCTGCTTTTTCTTTTCCAGGAAAACAAGGTCAAGGCGGCTGAGAGACGGAGAGGACTGGACTTCTCAATAGTGCATGTTCCTGAGGAGAAACAGGGCGGGATGATTTCAGGATTCCTTGTGAACTGATGATCTGCGGTAGCTGACGGGGAATGAACTGTGCCGTTCAATATTTATGCTTTGCTGCTTCATTTAGGATTTCGAGTCTTATCAAAAAGTGAAGCTGAGAGAAAACACAGTTGTTTCCTGTCAGGCCCCACATATGCAAACATGTCTGTGTGGGACACGGCCCTGCACTGCGCTCAGCCACTCGGCTGTGTCCCATCTCTTCACGACCCCATGGACCACAGCCCACCAGGCTTCTCTGTCCATGGGGGTTCTCCAGGCAAGAATACTGGAGTGGGTTGCCATGCCTTCCTCCAGAGCATCTTCCCAACCCAGGAATCAAACCGGGGTCTCCTGCATCGCAGGCGGATTCCTCACCAGCTGAGCCACCAGGGAAGCCCGTGGCCCGTGATGTGGGTGTGAATCCAGGCTGGAGGCAGGCAGGATGCCCCTGCCCAGGGCCGCGGATGCTCACGCAGCAAAGCCTCTTCCCTGCGCCCACTGGGGGCCAGAGGCTCCGTCACGCTGAGGCCTCTTCTACCTGCGCAGACACGGTGAATCTCGGTCCCTCAGAGGAGACACTGACGCAGAAGGACCAGCGGGGCAAACAGGGTGGACAGTGCTGGACACCGGCAACGGGGGTCTCCGTGTGCCACGGCGATTTCCTGCAGAAGAAAATGACCTGTGGCTCGTTTTCATTTGTAAATTTTCATCCGACCTACTAATGTTTACATTGTAAGACCTAGTTTCCTTAAGCCTTTCAGTGTCTTGTTTATCACACGTAGAACTCTAGTGGACTTTCACTGTCACACGCAGAGGGCCCTGCAATTTGCGTTGACTCCACTCATGATAAACAGATTGAAATCCCTTAGGCAATGACTTAATATACATTCTCTTAAAATCATTGATTCATTTCAAATGTGATATATTACATTTCTTTAAATGACAAAAATAAAAAACCAAAATGCTCCCAAGTTCTTAATTCTCAAAAATCTAATAAACTAAACTGTATCAACAGGATGACTCTCAGTTCAGTTCAGTGGCTCAGTCGTGTCCAACCCCTTATGACCTCACGGACTGCAGCACGCCAGGCCTCCCTGTCCAACAACAACTCCCGGGGTTTATTCAAACTCCTGTTCATCAAGTCGGTGATGCCATCCATATCATCTCATCCTCCGTCGTCCCCTTCTCCTCCTGCCTTCAATCTTTCCCAGCATCAGGATCTTTTCAAATGAGTCAGTTCTTCACATCAGGTGGCCAAAGGATTGGAGTTTCAGCTTCAGCACCAGTCCTTCCAATGAATATTCAGAGCTGATCTCCTTTAGGATGGACTGGTTTGATCTCTTTGCAGTCCAAGGGACTCTCAAGAGTCTTCTCCAACACCACAGTTCCAAAGCATCAATTCTTTGGCGCTCAGCTTTCCTTATAGTCCAACTCTCACATCCATAGGTGACTACTGGAAAAACCATAGCTTTGACTAGATGGACCTTTGTTGGCAAAGAATGTCTCTGCTTTTTAATATGCTGTCTAGGTTGGTCACGGGGAAGGCAATGGCACCCCACCCCAGTACTCTTGCCTGGAGAGTCCCATGGACGGAGGAGCCTGGAAGGCTCCAGTCCATGGGGTCACTAAGAGTCAGACACGACTGAGCGACTTCACTTTCACTTTTCACTTTAATGCATGAGAAGGAAATGGCAACCCACTCCAGTATTCTTGCCTGGAGAATCCCAGGGACAGAGGAGCATGTCTGGGCTGCCGTCTATGGGATCGCACAGAGTCGGACACGACTGAAGCGACTTAGTAGTAGCAGCAAGTTGGTCATAGCTTTCCTTCCAAGGAGCAAACATCTTTTAATGTCATGGCTGCAGTCACCATCTGCAGTGATTTTGGAGCCCCCCAAAAATAAAGTCTGACAGTGTTTCCACTGTTTCCCCATCTATTTGCCACGAAGTGATGGGACCAGATGCCAAGATCTTTGTTTTCTGAATGTTGAGTTTTAAGTCAACTTTTTGACTCTCCTCTTTCACTTTCCTCAAGAGACTCTTTAGTTCTTCTTCACTTTCTGCCATAAGGGTGGTGTCATCTGCATGTCTGAGATTATCGATATTTCTTCCTGCAATCTTGATTCCAGCTTGTGCTTTATCCAGCCCGGCATTTCTCATGTTAACTCTGCATAATAAGCAGGATGACAATATACAGCCTTGATGTATTCCTTTCCCTATTTGGAACCAGTCTGTTGTTCCGTATCCAGTTCTAACTGTTGCTTCTTGACCTACACACAGGTTTTTCAGAAGGCAGGTGAGATGGTTTGGTATTCCCATCTCTTGAAGAATTTTCCACAGTTTATTATGATGATGACTCTCAAGTCCTCTTAAAAATGAAAATGCTGCTCAAAAACTTAGTGAAATTTTCTTATTTTTCTCAGCTAAAAAGTCACAAGTCAAAAGTCAGTTCACATTTCAAATTAGAATCAGATACTTTAGTATAACAAAGTCCCTAAAACATTTACAAACACCTTAAATACCACTTATTTTCTGATTATTCCTAAATTTTTGAAAGTCTATTAACAGTGCAGGGGTATGTACTTATCTCTATATTTAACTGTAATCACTGAATAAATACTTTCTAATCTATGGTAAGTTGGAGTCGCATTCCAGGGGAGCCAGCACACATATTATCACAGTCAATTTTAAATTAAAAGCTGGAACAATCAGTAAGCAAAAAGACAAAGATACGAAGGACAAAAACAAGCAATTTACAAATGAGAAGAAAAAATCTGAATATGTGATAGCATATGAAATAATGGGTAGCCTAATATTCAAAGAAATTCAAATCAAAATAATGGGACACTATTTCTTGATAATGAATTTAGCAAGATAATCAAAGTGTTAACAACTGATGCTGGTGGGGAAACCAGCAGCACTTTGAAAAATGTTATCTGTATTTATCAGAATCCTTTCAAAGTCTCACTATTTTACTCAGCACCACTGCTCCTGATAAACTCAGTTACAGAAAACACTGTGTACACGGAGGTGCGCATCAACAGGATAACATCAAGAACAGTTCAAGTGTCCATTATGAAAGTAGCACTACCCTAAAGCAAAATACGCATTTTCCAGACTTCCACCCCTTTACTCCCCGCTTCCCCAGACGCCAGCTGGCCTGAGGCAGGGAGGACAGAGGTCACGCCTCGCGGACACATCCCGCAACTGCTCCTGGTTCTTTCTCCGCAGGGTCTCAGCCGCGCCTGGAGCTGGACTCCACCTGCGCACACATCCCGCAACTGCTCCTGGTTCTTCCTCCACCAGGTCTCAGCCACGCCTGGAGCTGGACTCCACCTGCATCCTGTCTCTTCACATAAACAGCCTGAGGTCTCTCTGCTCCTACTCTATTTCTTGGGTGATGCTAGTGACGTCGTTAAATGCAGCCCAGTAAAGGTGGAAAGAGCAAAGCAGGATTTTCCATAATAAACCCCACATGGCACAGAAACAGAAAACGGAAAATAAATACCTACTTAATAGCCTAAATATCCAGGATCAGTAAGAAAGGGCTTTTGTGTTACCTTCCATCTATGCTGTATTTCACTAATTATTTTATAACTGACATCAGGTAAAATGGACGCTGATACCAACGGAAGATACCTTTGAAGACATGACGTAAAGTTGTATTTGTGACTGCTGTGCATTCCAACAAATGTCCCCTGCCTGTCTTCACATGCAGCGGCTCTCCTCTGCGGCCCCCTTGCACGTTTCCTCACCTTCCTCGCTGTGGGGCTGCAGACCGCTCCCTGCAGCCTGCACCCCCACTCTCCTGTCTTCTTTTGATCTCCGGTTTGAATACCCTGCGTCGTTTTGCTAGAGATCACAGTCTTGCTTGGCTGCCATCGCAGCCGGGACAGATTAACTGTGAAGTTCATCTCCAGATCAACACTGAAGTGTCTTAAGACAAACACACCACCTTCTATAGACCCAAAGCTGACCGCCTGCCCTCCGGACTACACTGGACCTGGCCACCCCGCTCAGCTGTGTGTCCTGGCAGGACCGTAGGGGGCAGCGTCCTCAGAGCCCCTCAGGTCTCGGCCGCCCTGCGGAGGCCCCACTCCCTGTGAGCTGGCAGGACCCCCATCACTGCCAGAGCCCTTTTCTCTGAGCCACATGCACTGTTGGAATTATTTCATCAGTACGAGAACAGGCTTCTTCCAAAAGACTCACAAGTCTTACTGTGACACCTGAGCAACATCAATAACGAAAAAGTCTACTCTGGGACCATATCTAGCAACTTATTCCAAGGGACACAAAACTGTAATTTTTGAAAGGGGATAATATCGCTCTCAATTAAAATTAATTTACAAAGAAAAAAGCTAGCCATGGGATCTGTCTCCTGACTTCCCCCAAAGCTATGCAGCGTCCCTGGAACAAAGCTGGCACTACCCCGGGAGTCCTCGTCTCCTTCCTGACCGGGAGATGTGGAGGCTAGGGCCCACTTTGCTAATCCTCGTGAATGCGCCCTAAAATGAGGTCTGGACTGTGGGAACATGGCCAGCAGGTCTGCAGAGCCTGCCAGCCGCTCCCCCCCAAGTCTAGCACGGTCTTGGGCCTGACCAGCACCAGGGCCACCACAGAGCAGCCAGTGTTGACCAGACAACCAGAGACACAAACAGAGGGAGACCTGGAGCAAAAGATGTAAAAGCCGCATTGAACACTAATGAGAACTGAGTGTTTGGGGTTCTCATCTCCCTCTGTATTGTAATAACAAGATCATTCACTTTTCTGGGTTGATTTGCAACAGACGTTACTTTATCTTAATCCTTTCTCCTAATTAAGATTCTTTAAATTTTGTGACTCTCCTTCTCCCTCCAAATTCTTTTCTGGGGCATTCTGAAATCCGTTCCTCACTTGCACTATACTTACTTTCCCCCTTCCATCTTCCTGTCCACGAAGATCTCTTTATTTTTCTACATTTCCATTGGAGCAAATGTCCATTGGCACAGAATGACAAATACTTCCATTGTAAAATGAAAAATGCTCCATTTCTCTTCCTCCCTAGTAAAGGCCAATTTTCAAAGTTTATCTCCCTTCACTCAATGAGAACTAGCATGTAAACTTAAATATGATAAAATTCTACCCAACACAGTCTGACAGATACAACAGCTATGACGGGAGACTTGTATGAAACAGAGGAAACTGTACCTGAGCAGCAACCGGGCTAAAGGCCACGGCAGTGACCGTGCTGGTGTGTCCTGCGAGTCTGCGGGAGAAAGTGCTGGAGCTGGTTTCATACACGTACGCCTGGAAGACAGAATGCACAGATGCTGTGCTGCAGATGCAAATAACCTGCAAGGAATCGTGCAAGTGTAAACACGTTCCCCAGCTGATTAAGCACCAGAGCCGCATCCGGGGCAGGTGACACACCGCCTAAGCCACGGAAGTAATGTCGTGAAACGTGCTTTTCTCTTTCCCCTTTGAGACAGTTTGTCATCTTCACGAATTTACATCATACTTTCTATTTTCTGCCATGAGCCTCCACAAAACCCTGTGAACAGTTTTAAATATTTGCTCATGTGTGAGGATTAATTTTAAGTAAACAGTTTTCTATTTCAACCTTCTCTGGAAGTCCCAAATTGAGTGGGAAAATCTGTTATATTGCCCTTTTCCATAAACTTGAGAGAGAAATGGCTATACTTTGCTTCCTACTAATCAGCTTGGAGTTGGAAAAATTCAAACATTTAGAATTTTTTCCAAGCAGTTGATGAAATGAAAAGTAAAAACATACATTCCCCTCTAATTGTGTTACTATATTAAAAGATATATGTGTGGAGTCACCATTGAATGCTTCATTTTAGGAATAAACTTTGGTTCCCAGGGGTGGGAGAATAATTCTCATTATTAAGCAACAAAATGTGCCAACAAGTATTATCTAAATTCCACTGATAATTAAGACAAGTGCCATATTGCAGGAGAAAGACCTAAAATTTCATTCCTTTTCTCCCCAAAAAATCAACTTTAATGTATTAATGAGTCCTTCACATTTAGACTTTCCATGTGATTCTGTCATTGGCTAAACAGAGGAAGGACTGATGCTGAAGCTGAAACTGCAATACTTTGGCCACCTGATGCAAAGAAGTGACTCATTGGAAAAGACCCTGTTGCTGGGAAAGATTGAAAGCAGGAGGAGAAGGGGTCGACAGAGGATTAGATGGTTGGATGGTATCACCGACTCAATGGACCTGAGTTTGAGCAAGCTCTGGGAATTGGTGATGGGACAGGGAAGCCTGGCATGCTGCAGTCCATGAGGTTGCAAAGAGTCAGACATGACTGAACAACTGAACTGAACTGGACCAGTGGTGTTGCGATAAAGTCTACACATAGATATTTTATATATTATGAACTAAAGTGGAGAAGTAAAATGTCTGCCTTTTCCTCCTGGCCCAAAGATGCATTTATTTGTAATGAATATGTTTACTTAACTCTAAGACTTCTCATGTAGCTACTGGGGTGAGACCCGAAGACAACTTGAGAAGATGCGTTTCTAACTCTGAGAACCACAGGGCTAGACCAGCCATGACACCCTTCACAGCTCTCACATCAACCACAGCTGGCCAGGGTGTGCGTGCGTGAAATGATTAACACTTTACACGCTACTGAGGAAACCAGGTCATGAAGGGAGCAAGCCACCGGCACAATCATCAGGTGTCCACACTGAGATTTTTGACTGGTTTTCCTGACAACACCCCTTCTAAAGGGCTCAGGCCTCCAGAGTCCCTCTAGCCCCACAGATGCTTCAAAACCATCCGTGATGTTTCTTGCCCACATGGTAAGGGGTGTTCTTGTTAATTCTGCAGGCTTCTCGGAATCAGACGTCTCCTCTTGTCTGCTGTTCAGACTGAATGGATAAGGGAAACGACAATGACCACACCTCTGCTGCATCTATTATTTCCAACTATAAGATACCGAGATTAATGATGAAAGCAAACACTCAGTGAACCTAACTTGGATATCAAATTCATCATGCAGTCCTCTCTAGAGTCTTACAGAAAAATACAATTATTGTCCCAACTCTACAGGCAAGGAAACCAGAGTTGGAGGTGGGCGCTCTTCCCAGATCTTGCAGCTGCAGGAGCTGAAACCAGGTTGGACACCATAGCTGCCTCACTCCAGCATCTGAGCTCCTCGCCAATACACTGTGCAGGTCTTCTGGAGCCTCCGCCTCCTTCTGCGTGTTCCATATCGTGTGTCATCTTTATCATTTGTCACCCTATCTGTAGGTTGTGTGCACATGTGTGTGCATGTGTGTGAACATGTGTTCATATCTGTGTGCACATCTGTGCATGTGCTGTGTGCACGTGTGTGCACATGTATCCTCGTGTGTATTTGTATGTATGCATATGTGTGCATCAGTGTGTATAGCTGTGTGCATGTGTGTGTGTGCCTGTGTGTGGACAT
Organism: Tragelaphus imberbis; assembly: GCA_006410775.1. Lineage (NCBI taxonomy): Eukaryota > Metazoa > Chordata > Mammalia > Artiodactyla > Bovidae > Tragelaphus > Tragelaphus imberbis. The sequence continues at coordinate 37,212 of SJYM01009239.1, forward strand.
TTGTGTGCATGTGTGTATGTCTCTGTGCGTTCATGTGTGTGTGTGTGTACATCTGGGTCACGTGTCTACATCTGTGTGTACATGTGTATGCATCTGGGTGCATGTGTGTGTGTGTCTGGGTGTAAATGTCTGCATGTGTGTGCACGTGTACATCTATGTGCACGTGTGTGTGTGTGTGCGTGCATCTGGGCCCACATGTGTGTACATCTGGGTGCACATATGTATGTATGTACATGTGTGTGTGCATAGGTATGCATCTGTGTGTGTGTTTGGGTGCGTGTGTGCATGTGCATCTGCGTGCATGTGTGTGCATGTCTATATATTCTGTGTGCTCATGGGCATGTATGCCTGTATGCACAACTGTGTGCATGTATGTGCATGTGTGTGTACAGCTGAGGGCATGTGTATGGGTGCACCTGTGTGTACGTCTAGGTGCATGTGTGTGTGTCTGTATGCCCGTGTGTGTGTGTGCGTCTGTGTGCATGTGTGTGTGCATCTAGGTGCATTTGTGTGCATGTGTATGCATGTTTGTGCACATCTGGGTGCACATGTGTGCATATACGTGTATGCCTGGGTGTGCATGTGTGTATACATCTGGGTGCATTGTGTGTTCGTGTATGTGCATGTGTATGTGTGCATGTGTGTATGTCTGGGTGTATGTGTGCATGCCAAACATTTGGTGCTTGATTGTTCAAATGGTACAGCTGCCTTGGAAGCTTCCAACAAAATTAAACCTACACCAGCCTTCTGACCCAGCAATCTCACAGCCCTGTACACACCCAAAAGAAATGAAAACAGATGTCCATAACTGCTCTTAGCAACCTTCTTCAGAAAAATTAACCATACAACTGCTTTATGACCTGTCTATAAATATGTCAATAACATTATAATTTTGGGGGGAATATACACCACGTCCCCTGCATATGAATGAGTTCCATTCCAGGAGTGCATTCATAAGTTCAATTTGCTCCTAAGCCCAACAGTCAGCCAAGGTACCCAAATAACATAATCAGCTATACAATGCTGTACTGTAACAGGTTTATAGTACTTTTCACACAAATAATACATAAAAACAAATACAAATAAAGAAAATATTTTTAATCTTATGGTACTTGAAAAAGTACAGCAGTACCAGCTACATTGCCGCTGCCTTCACACTTGCTTCTGGACATTCTGGACTTGAAATAAAGATAATGGACTGCTGCATTCTATACAGTAAAGTACACACAAGCACCGCCGCTTGTAGAAGGCGCACGCACACAACTGCACACCTGACATGTGAACCGACTTGTGTGACTGGGCAGCCAATGAACATTCGCATCTCTGAAAGTTCACAACTTGAAGGTTTGCACATATGGCATTTGCTGTATTGCACATTACTACACATATGCTGTGCACGAGCACACACACACACACAAACACACCCTCTAGATTCCAGGCCCTGGAGGAAGGGAGAAGCAGATTTCTGGTCACCACGGACATCTCCATGTTGCAGCTTAAAGGACTGAAAACCACTAGAACCCAACTTTAGTGAGACCGCTGCTTTGAGTAGCAGGTGTGCAAGGGAAACCAGTCACTGTGTGTAGGTTTCTAAGGTTAAGACGGCCAGGTCTTCAGGTGATGCCAAGCAGCTGCCATGCTCAGGAGGCAGGAAAAGGCTGGCATCAGAGTGACTTGTACTCAACCTGTGATACATGAACAGCTCAAATCATGGTCGAATTTACAACGGAAGATGCAAGAAGAAGACTCAGAGAACAATTAGACAAGTGTCTAAAGAGAAGCAACCAGAGCAAACGATTTAAAGAGGTAAGAAAAGGGAGGGGAAAGGAGGCCTGGGGCAACGGAGCTGATGTTAGAAGGAGTCTCAGTGTGATGTGTGACAGACACAAGTACAAAGGTAAGTTAAGTGCAAGCTATGGCTTACGTTAGGATTTCTAAGGCCCAGAGAACTCACCTGTGGGCTAATGGAAGACAGGTCGAGGAAGAGACTGCAAGTTATCTGACGTTAACAGTGCCTGGAAGGTCAGGAGTGGATGTGCCCAGGCAGCTGCAGCGCCAGCCAGCAGAGAAAGAGACAGCCTCTGAGTTCTCCCTGCCCCAACGGACCACGGACAAGGGCGAGCACAGACCCAGGGCTGGAGGGCTGACGGTAAAGGGCAGCTCAGAGCTCGCAGGCAGGGCTCAAGGCTCGAGTTCCTACATTAGTCAACTTCTCTCACAGAATCATCTCTTGTCAAAAAGTCCTTCCTGAGACTCCTCATTTTTACCTAAATGCAAATGGGAACTAACACTGGCTTGTGTCGGCCTGGAGTCTCAAAACGCATGTAAGACGACACTGTGGTATTCACTGTGAAGCAATTCTGAGGGTCATTTAAGAAATAGGCTTCTGTGTTCTACATGAAAACGATATTAAACCAAACATATCTTTTAGGACTTTCCTGAGGATAATAATCCACCTGCCAGTGCAGGGGACATGGGTTCGATCCCTGGTGTGGGAGGATCCCGTGTGCCACCCGTGTACCACAACCGCCACAGGCTGTGCGCCCAGAGCCTGCACCCTGCAACGAGAAGCCACAGCCATGAGACGCCTGCGCAGCAGAATGAAGAGCAGCCAGAGGAAGCCTGCGTGCGTCAGAAACATAAACAAACTTAAAAAGAAAAAGAAAGGAAAACAAAGAATGAACAAAGGGAACAAACAGGAAAAAAAATTGATAAATAAATGAAACGTATCTTTTCACCCAGAAGGTTCCTGTGTCAACAAAAACAGCAGTTTGCAGCTCCCAATATCAGAAATATTTTATTAGATACGTACTTATCACGAGCTGTACTTCCACACAGTGGCAACCGACCAGTCCAGAAGGACAAAGTGTACTTCATGTAAAGAGTGGGAAAGTAACAAGGAATTCTGCAACTGACTCAATTTTATTACAATCCATGGCAAGAACAAAATGTCTTAATTAGAGGCAATAACAGTTATTGATTCATGAAGCAACTTCTCCCCATTAAAGAGATATAAGCGTTAGCTAAAATGTGCTAAGAAAATAAAAGAAACTGAGATTAAAACCTGTGTAGAATAAGCGTTACTCTGAAACAAAAATCAGTCCCTGGGAAGAGGGGTGAGGAAAAATGAAGCAACGTTTTTCAGGCAAAAAGATGAGGATGTGGCAGAAACCACAGGGGTGCTGGAATAATACTGCTCAAAGATGTTTTCACAAAAAGCGTAAGGACTGAATGTACTCCTGAAAGAGATCAGCGCTTTACAAACAGGACGAGACCAGCTCGTCACGACTGTTTTGTAACTCTGCTGAACCGTATCCGTGAAGATGAAGTGTCTGTCATTTTTTCATCTCACAGGATTCTAACATGTGTCCTTCATTTTCCCTTTCCCTGAATTAACCCCACAGAAGAAAAAAAGAACTGTAAACAGAAGTGAATTCTGTATTTCTGAAGCTTCATAATAATTATATGGTCCATGGGGGGATCAACTGTCAAACTATGGACAATGACTTTGCTTTTTAAAATATTTCCAAAAATGATATTTCTCAGAACTGTGCACATTTTTTCAGATCACTGAATTTTTATTTAAAAAAAATATCTTTTCTCAGAAGACCAAAATAGTCAAGGTTTAATACAGAGCCCTATTAAAATCTCACTGAGGCAGAAATGCAGCCTGCGTCCAGAAAGAAGTGGAGAGTCTGCTGGAAAATGCTGGTGATGACGCTCTGGGCTCTCACATCAGGCCTGAGGCAGACACACAGCCTCCCTCTTCGTTCATGGATCCCCACCAAGCCCAGACAACAAGAACTGTCACAAACAAGGTGACAAGCTCCTCTCAAGAGGCAGAGCACGCGGACCACTGGACAGCCCTGACCGCGGGCCTAACCGTCAGTGTCGCCCACCCGAGGGAGAAGCAGCCCCATTGGTCTGGAAGCAAATCCCGATCAACCTGGTTTCCAATAACTGCTTGGTCTTTCTCAGCATTTGTAGACCTGTGATCAAATATGCAACTAGTTATCTGCAAGTGTCCATTAGTTCATGTCTTCGTTTTGATTTCTCTGAAAAGGTGATCCTACAATGAATCACCGGGACCGTGGTTTTGGTGTGATCCTGAGGAAGTCATCACGGCACAGTCACAGCTTTCTGCACAGTAAGATTCAAGCGACATTTCTGAAACACAACCACGCCCACACGTTACCTCCTCTTCCCTACGGCAGGCACCACCGTGCGCCACGACAGGTGGAAACACCACGGATCAGAGAACCGGCGATCCCCTTTGGTGCAGAGAACAGCGCAGAGACGCAGGCTCCCCTGAGCCGAGCGCCCCCTTCAGTGCCCGGCCCTCGAGGAGGTCATAAAGGGGGTCCTGCAAAGGTGAAGTCAAGCTCGTCCACGTCAAGGACTGCTCCCAGTGCCCGTGTGTGGCCTTGCATTTGGAAGTTTTTCAAATATGTGCAAAAGTGCAGAGAATTATATATGGAGCTACACACATACACGGCCCAAATACAACACTATCAAGACTTGCTATACTTGCTCCAAGTATCGTATCCTTTTTTCTTTTTCTTTCTAGTTTTTGGGGTTAAAAGGTATGTCGTATTTTGAAGCAAACTGCAAAAATGAGTCCTGTGTATTTTGTAAGCATTTAAAAACATGGGCATTTTATACCTAACTGTACTGCCATTTTTACATCTAAAAGAATAATAATTCGCTGATATTTACTACCCAGCAAATATCAATACCTTCCCCAAGCATTCTCAAATGTCTTTTAACAATTATGTGGGGTCAACAGGGATCCAGTCGAGATCCGTACACTGCTCCTATGCTTCCCTACTTTGGAGCAATCCTACCCCTGCCTGCCTCTTTTCATGCCATATTCTTGTTGAAGGACCTGGGCCAGTGTCCTGAAGGATGCTCCGTATCTAGGACCTGTCTGTCTGCTTCTTTGTGTGCCGTTTCAGTTTGTTCCATGATCCTGTGTATTTTCTCTTAAGCCACAAGTTACCTACAGAGACTCAGTCAGCTTCGGGTTCCCCTGTTATCACGGGACTACCTCCTGGTGAAGACTAGCGAGGTAGATTCCTTAAAACGGCATTAGTGACCAGACTAACATCTCGACGGTTCCACACTCAGTGACGTCAATGGTGGCCCCTGGGAGAACGTCCCATGAACCTTGCTTTTAATCATACTCATGACATTTAGCATAAGTTCACCTTCTTTACAAGGCTCATGTACACACTGCGTACTCCGACCTCAGGCGCCGTGCGTACAGCAGAGGCCAGTCTTGCTCGTCCTGCGTAACCAACCCCTGTGCCCCCTGCCAAGAATCTCCCATCCCCCACCCGAGTTCCTGGCCCCGCTTTCCACTGTCTGCCTCCATGAGTCTGCTTCAGGTTCCTCACATGAGTAGGATCACACGGTATCTGCCCTTCCATGGCTAGCCTGCCATACCTTGGGTGTGGTTGCTATTTAATAAATACCATTACAACGTGGCAGCCTCAGAGCACTGGCCCACAGTCAAGATTCTGTCCTAACCGGCAGCAGTGTCAACTATCTCCCCAAGACTGAGTGCAGAATCTTCGCCTGCAGACCCGCACACTGCCACGGCAGCACATACGTGTCTGTCCTCAGCTCCACACGCCACGAATCGGCCGCAAGGGCTGAAAGCAATTCCACACGGGTGGCAGCGGCTTGGATGGCCTTCAAAACGGCGCTCACACCTACAAGGAAGGAGAAGCATCAAGAGAACAAAGGATTTCTCAATTTGTAACATAAATTAGGAGGAAGATCTTGACTTGTCTTCACAAAAATGAGCAAACTAATGTGAAACAACATGTTTATTGTGAGGATATTTAATAATTAGTGAGGATTATCAATGATAAATGGTGAGGCAGGTGATCCTGGAGACCCTTTAAAAATAACGAACGTGCTTTTAACATCATAAATGCACAAAAACAACAAAACTAACATTAAATGAACTTTTTATATATGAGAAGTGTACAAAAGTCACACAGGATAGAAACAAAGGTTTATACTTGTTTAGTGAATGAAGAAGAAAACAGAGGCAGTCTGCTACTGTCATCCTTACGAATATATATATGTCACACACACAGAAACAAATGTGAGTAGCTATTCCATTTTGTTAGATACATTCTATAGTCAATGTCTGTCGGCCATAACTATCAGAACATTTTAAGGAACAGAATTATGTGTGTGTATAAATATATATGTGTGTGTGTGTATTACTGTGTGTATATATATTTGCATACATGTAACAGTGAGATGTGTATATATGTATGCACCCCGTGTGTATATTCTGTCTCTTATACACATCTAGATGTGTATAAGAGACAGGAANGCTCCACACGCCACGAATCGGCCGCAAGGGCTGAAAGCAATTCCACACGGGTGGCAGCGGCTTGGATGGCCTTCAAAACGGCGCTCACACCTACAAGGAAGGAGAAGCATCAAGAGAACAAAGGATTTCTCAATTTGTAACATAAATTAGGAGGAAGATCTTGACTTGTCTTCACAAAAATGAGCAAACTAATGTGAAACAACATGTTTATTGTGAGGATATTTAATAATTAGTGAGGATTATCAATGATAAATGGTGAGGCAGGTGATCCTGGAGACCCTTTAAAAATAACGAACGTGCTTTTAACATCATAAATGCACAAAAACAACAAAACTAACATTAAATGAACTTTTTATATATGAGAAGTGTACAAAAGTCACACAGGATAGAAACAAAGGTTTATACTTGTTTAGTGAATGAAGAAGAAAACAGAGGCAGTCTGCTACTGTCATCCTTACGAATATATATATGTCACACACACAGAAACAAATGTGAGTAGCTATTCCATTTTGTTAGATACATTCTATAGTCAATGTCTGTCGGCCATAACTATCAGAACATTTTAAGGAACAGAATTATGTGTGTGTATAAATATATATGTGTGTGTGTGTATTACTGTGTGTATATATATTTGCATACATGTAACAGTGAGATGTGTATATATGTATGCACCCCGTGTGTATATTTATATATATATATATATATACATATTTTGTATCAGATCAGATCAGATCAGTCGCTCAGTCGTGTCTGACTCTTTGCAACCCCATGAACCGCAGCATGCCAGGCCTCCCTGTCCATCACCAACTCCCAGAGTTCACTGAGACTCATATCCATCGAGTCAGTGATGCCATCCAGCCATCTCATCCTCTGTCGTCCCCTTCTCCTCTTGCCCTCAATCCCTCCCAGCATCAGAGTCCTCTCCAATGAGTCAACTCTTCGCATGAGGGGCCAAAGTACTGGAGTTTCAGCATATATGTATACACATCTAACTGTAATGTGTATGCATCACTGTGTGTATATATATATTTGTATACATACATCTCACTGTTACATGGTCATATCACTGTATGTGTATATATTTGTATACATACATATACATCTTACTGTTAGATGTATGTAACCCTGTGTGTATATTTATATTTTTATATATATACACGCATACACACACATATTTGATATGCACCCGACTCCAGTACTCTTGCCTGGAAAATCCCAGGGACGGAGGCGCCTGGTAGGCTGCAGCCCATGGGGCCGCTAAGAGTCGGACATGACTGAGCGACTTCACTTTCTCTTTTCACTTTTATGCATTGGAGAAGGAAATGGCAACCCACTCCAGTGTTCTTGCCTGGAGAGTCCCAGGGACAGGAGAGCCTGGTGGGCTTCCGTCTATGGGGTCGCACAGAGTCGGACACGACTGAAGTGACTTAGCATAGCATACACATCTAACTGTGTGTGTATATATATTTATGTACAAATATATGTACATCTCACTGTTACATGTACATATCACTGTGTGTGTACATGCTTGCACACATACATATACATCTCACTGTTACATGTATGTACCCCTGTGTGTGTGTGTGTGTATAAATACTTTGTATACATATATAAACACACACACCTAACTGTAATATGTAGGTATCACTGTATATATACATATGTTTATATACAAATATATGTACATCTCACTGTTACGTGTGCATATCACTGTGTGTGTACATGCTTGCACACATACATATACACCTCACTGACACACATGCACACTCTAGTCCAACACTGAAGTGATCAATTGACTTCCTGTTCCTTTCCAGCAATCAGAGGCCACATGTCACATGCAGCAGAGGAAAGACCAGCATCTGCTTTTTTTTTATCTTTCCAAACTGTGTGACCCTTTCTGTGTATAAAGCAGACTTTTCTTGGTCAGTGTGAGTAGATCCACCACAACTTTGTCATACTTGGAAAAACAAGCTCAAGTGGAGTTTACCACGAGCTTTGATTAAAATACACTCTACGTGGTCTGTCCAGCCTCACCCCCACCTGCAACCTGAAAAGCAGAGGGAGCCTCACCTCAGGGTCCTCAGGTCCCAGAGCTTTACCCCATCACCAGTGGCTGCGGTGGCAAAGAGATTATAAGCCTGGGACTGCTGGGTTGCAAATGATGACCCCTGTAATGATAAGGGAAAATCAAGGCATATTTTTTACAGGTTTAATTAATAAACATTGCCCTAATCATATCTAACAACACTGAATCTAAAGAAAGAAATTAACAAATAGCTTTTTTATTTATAAAAATTTTAGAATTGGACTCCAAAAACTTCCTGTGAATAATCGATAGTGGAACACTTGGACCTTAAGAACTACTGATATATGTTTTCTCTACAAATATGCCATGGAAAGTTACAAAACTACAAATGGCAGAAGATCAAAAGACTGATAATAACACACCAAATCTTTTAAAGTGCAGGTCACAAGACATATTCAATAAATTATCTGAAAGATGGTCTTAGTAAGGCATTTAAAGCTTGAGGTCAGTTATTAGTTTCCTGATTATCAAACCCTAAGACCCCCTGAGCAGGTGCCTGTGACGCTGACTTGGGTGAAATGTGTCCAGCAGACGCTGACTCTTCCGAGGACCTGCATCTGGTCTGGTCACCGGGCCCTCACCTTCTCCAAGCTGCTGTCAGAAGAAGTGTTGCCATGATTTTCAGTGTCCAGTGGATTGAAACTTAACTCCATTTACAGAGCCATCTGGCCCCAAACATTACTTAAATATAAAGTGGTTTATAATAATTTCTATCTTCCTACTATGTCAACAATATCCAAACATTAATGTTACGACAAATCTAATAAAGTGTGTCCACAAGGATTTATGCTTAAGATACCTACAAGTGATTCTTCATTTACAAACAGGAAACAAAGGCTTATATAAATTCAATGACTAGAAAAACAAACGAATATGCATTGAGTCTTAACTCTGCATCCACAGCATTCTGAACGCTTCACATTCCCTCCTCTTTGCAAACCTGTGAAGGGTCACCTATTTCACTCCCTTTTTCATATGAGAAACCTACACACAGAGGGGCCCACTCATTGCCACCCAGTTACTAAGATCAGCACAGCATGCTGCTGCTGCTGCTGCTGCTAAGTCACTTCAGTTGTGTCCGACTCTGCGACCCATAGATGGCAGCCCACCAGGCTCCCCCCGTCCCTGGGATTCTCCAGGCAAGAGTACCGGAGTGGGGGGCCATCACCTTCTCCACAGCACAGCACAGTGATCCACACACTGGAACTGGGTTATGCAGCTTGATAACTCATAACAGAGACAACAGACATCCAGTGAACACTTAGCTGATCCAGGGAGTTCGAAGGGGGACGGCTGGCGAGGGATCAGGATACAATAGTTTTAATTAGAGAAATAAAGAATAATAGAACAAGGATAGCTCAGTAGGAAAATTCAGTGGAGAAAAGAGGCTGAGTAGCTTGGTTTACGCGGGAGACCAATAAAACTTCAAGACAAGAAGTTTGCACCACTTACATAGGCCGCAGACGTCTTTCCGTTCTCCCGAAGGAGAGGAGACACTGAGGCCTCCCCGGTCCGATCTTAGAAGCCCAGGCATAATTAGTAAGACTGGTGGGTTCCGCGCTCCAGATGGAGACTCAACCAGAATTTGAGAGAGAGAGCGACATGGGGAGACCAGTCTTTTGAGGAACTGATCCCAATTCTTTATTTTCCATGGTCTACTTGTACACACTGAGATGGTATACAAAAGTCATGCGGGGTCAGCAGTCCTGACTTTTATCAAAGTCAGGTGCTTCATATAAATGTATACAGAGGTCTTAGGGGTGTTACATCATCTTCTGGCCAGGGGGCCTGCTGACAATTTATGACCTTCTCCTTGTGATAGCGGTCAGTCAATCAGGACATTTATTTCTCCAGGGGTGATTATTCTTAAAACAGACTCCACCAGATAAATTTATATTCCTATAGGATGAAGGTGTAGTGGGTTTTAATTAAAGAAAGAACTTACTTAGCCTAAGGTCTAATGTAATTAATATCAAAGATTAATACTTATTTCTTCTATATATTCATTAATGTGTGTAAGGGTAGGCAACATGGAGACTTAGCAGCAAACATTGGCTCAACAAATGAAAAACCCTTCATCAATACAATTTCTAATCAGCCCACTAATAGTTTTCTAACTTCTCTAAAGAACCTGTTTTTAGAAGCACATGTGGCCGGACAAGCCCATCAGGTGGGCTAGAGAACCTTCAGAGGAGTTTGTAGGTTAAAACACTCTTGTCACGCCCAGGAATTTTTATTAACTGGAGCTCCAAGTTAACTCCTTTTTCAGAGAGAGGTAGTGGGGGACAGCCCCCCGTAAAGTCAGACATGTAGGTGAGAGCACAACCTAGTAAAGCAGGCAGGCTTTGGTTATGGGGGTAGATGCTTGAGGATTTCCAGGGGGACTCCTGAGGCTAAATCCCACCTTTGCGTTTGTCGAGCCTCCTTCCTCATGACCTTTGCCATGGGAGGAGTGCCTCACGCCAGCCCCCAACATCCAGGGAACACTTAGAGATCACCTGCTGAATGCTGGGTGCTCTGCAACACCCTGAGTGTAAAAAGAACAAAACACAGATCTAGTTTAACAGAGAGATGAGTGTACAGTTATAAGAGCTTACAACATTGCTAGTTTCTTGAAACAGAACAGTAAAAATTGGGGGAAAAAATGGAAATAATATACAGAGGTCAAATCTTACAAGGGGAAAAAAAAGAATTTAGAAAAATATCTGATCAATCCACTAGAGACCAAAGGGAAAAAATGAAGCTAAGAATTCATGATAAATAGAAAGTGAAGTGTTCTTTTTAAAGATTGAAGAGGAAAACAAAATAAGATCAACTGATGAGTCGTCATAATAATTCCTAACAGAGTAAGCTCAACAAATAAAAGAAAGCTTCCTAGTCGGATTTCAATAAAAACACTTAAAATACATTAATTTTAATGGTTGAAAGTAAAAGGTGGGGGAAAATAGCACATGCTAAGTAAAAGGAGGAAAGATTGATTGTATAAATACTAAGAAAAAATAAAAGTAAGGCAAAGTACACCTTACTAGACTAGAGATCTCTTCAAGAAAAGAAAAGACTAGAGATCTCTTCAAGAAAATTAGAGATACCAAGGGAACATTTCATGCAAAGATGGGCTCAATAAAGGACAGAAATGGTATGGACCTAACAGAAGCAGAAGATAGTAAGAAGAGGTGGCAAGAATACACAGAAGACCTATGTAAAAAAGATCTTCACAACCCAGATAATCACGATGGTGTGATCGCTTACCTAGAACCAGACATCCTGGAATGTGAAGTCAAGTGGGCCTTAGGAAGCATCACTATGAACAAAGCTAGTGGAGGTGATGGAATTCCAGTTGAGCTATTTCAAGTCCTAAAAGATGATGCTGAAAGTAAAAGTGCTGCACTCAATATGCTACCATATTTGGAAAACTCAGCAGTGGCCACAGGACAGGAAAAGCTCAGTTTTCATTCCAATCCCAAAAAAAGGCAATGCCAAAGAATGCTCAAACTATTGCACAATTGCAGTCATCGCACACGCTAGCAACGTAATGCTCAAAATCCTCCAAGCCAGTCTTCAACAGTATGTGAACCATGAAATTCCAGATATTCAAGCTGGATTTTAAAAAGGCAGAGGAACCAGAGATCAAATTGCCAACATCTACTGGATTATCAAAAAAGCAAGAGAGTTCAAGAAAAACACTTACTTCTGCTTTATTGACTATGCTAAAGTCTTTGACTATGTGGATCACAACAAACTGTGGAAAATTTTTAGAGAGATGGGAATACCAGACCACCTTACCTGCCTCCTGAGAAATCTGTATGCAGGTCAAGAAGCAACAGTTAGAACTGGACATGGAACAACAGACTGGTTCCAAATCAGGAAAGGAGTATGTCAAGGCTGTATTTTATCATCCTGCTTATTTAACGTATATGCAGAGTATATCATGAGAAATGTTGGCCTGGATGAAGCACAAGATGGAATCAAGATAGCTAGGAGAAATATCAATAACCTCAGATATGCATTTGACATCACACTCATGGCAGAAAGTGAAGAACTAAAGAGCCTCTTGATGAAACTGAAAGAGGAGAGTGAAAAAGTTGGCTTAAAACTCAACATTCAGAAAACTAAGATCATGGGAAAACAATGGAAATAGTGACAGACTTTATTTTGGGGGGCTCCAAAATCACTGCAGATGGTAACTGTAGCCATGAAATTAAAAGACACTGCCTCCTTGGAAGAAAAGTTATGACCAACCTAGACAGCATATTAAAATGCAGAGACATTATTTTGCCATCAAAGGTCCATCTAGGCAAACCTATGGTTTTTCCAGTAGTCATGCATGGATGTTTGAGTTGGACCATAAAGAAAGCTGAGCACCAAAGAATTGATGCTTTTGAACTGTGGTGCTGGAGAAGACTCTTGAGGGTCCCTTGGACTGCAAGAAGATCCAAGCAGTCCATCTTAAAGAAAATCCGTCCTGAATATTCATTGGAAGGACTAATGCTGAAGCTGAAACTCCAATACTTTGGCCACCTGATGTAAAGAACTGACTCATTGGAAAAGATCCTGATGCTGAGAAAGATTGAAGGCAGGAGAAGGGGACGACAGAGAATGAGATGGTTGGATGGCATCACCAACTTAACGGACATGAGTTCAAATAAGCTTGGAGAGTTGGTGATGGACAGGAAGCCTGGTGTGCTGCAGTCCATGGGGTCACACAGAGTTGGACACGACTGAGCAAATGGACTGAACTGAACTGAAAGTACGCCTAACTAGTAATTGTTTTTGAAAGTGATAAAAACAACTATATCTGAAAATATAAGATATTGTTGTTCAGTCACCCAATCATGTCCAACTCTTTGCGACCCCATGGACTGCAGCACGCCAGGCCTCCCTGTCCCTCACTATCTCCCGAGGTTTGCCCAAGTTCATGTTCATTGCATCAGTGATGCCGTCCAGCAATCTCATCCTCTGATGCCCTCTTCTTCTGCCCTCAATCTTTTCCAGCATCAGGGACTTTTCCAATGAGTCGGCTCCTTGCATCAGATGACCAAAATACTGGAGCTTAAGCTTCAGCATCAGTCCTTCTGTGAATATTCAGGGTTGATCTCCCTTAAGATTGACTGGTTTGATCTCCTTGCAGTACAAGGGACTTTGGGGAGTATTCTCCAGCACCACAGTTCAAAGGCATCAATTCTTAGGTGTTCTGCCAAATTTATAGTCCAAGTCTCACAACCACTGTCAGCAGAGTAGTGTCTCTGCTTTTCAAGAGCTCTCTAGGTCTGTCATCGCTTTCCTGCCAAGAAGCAACTGTCTTTTGATTTCATGGCTGCAGTCAGCATCTGCAGTGACTGGAGCCCAAGAAGAGGGAATCTGTCACTATCTCCACCTTTTCTCCTTCTATTTGCCATGCAGTCATGGGGCCAAATGCCATGATCTTAGCTTTTTAATATTAATCTTAAGCTGCCTCTTTCACTCTTCTCCTTCACCCTCATCACAAGGCTGTTTATTTCCTCTTTGCTTTCTGCCATTAGAGTGGTATTATCTGCATATCTGAGGTTGTTGTGTTTCTCCAGCCTATCCTGATTCCGTTTGTAATTCAGACATTTCTCATGATGGGCTCAGCATATAGGTTAAACAAACAGGGTGACACCACCCTTATGGCAGAAAGCAAAGAGGAACTAAAGGGGAAAGAGGAGAGTGAAAAAGTTGGCTTAAAACTAAACATTCAAAAAAATAAGATCCTGGCGTCTCGTCCCATCATGGCAAATAGATGGAGAAACAACGGAAACAGTGACAGACTTTATTCTCTTGGGCTCCAAACCACTGCAGATTGTAACTGCGGTCATGAAATTAAAAGACACTTGCTCCTTGGAACAAAAGCTATGACAAACCTAAACAGCACATTAAAAAGCAGAGACATAACTTTACTAACAAAGGTCTGTATAGTCAAAACTATGGTTTTTCCAGTAGTCATGTATGGATGTGACATTTGGACTCAAAAGAAAGCTGAGTGCCAAAGAACTAATGCTTTTGAACTGTGGAGAAGATTCTTGAGAGTCTCTTGGGCTATAATGAGGTCAAACCAGTCAATCCTAAAGGAAATCAACCCTGAATATTCATTGGAAGGACTGATGCTGAAGCTGAAGCTCCAATACTTTGACCACCTGATGTGAAGAACTGACTCATTGGAAAAGACCCTGATGCTGGAACAGATTGAAGGCAGGAGAAGGGGATGGCTGAGGATGAGATGGTTGGATGGCATCACCGACTCAATGGACGTGAGTTTGAGAAAGTTCCGGGAGATGGTGAAGGACAGGGAAGCCTGGCGTGCTGCAGTCCATGGGGTCACAAATAGCTGGATACAACTGAGCGGCCAAACAACAAATTAGTTTATGCATGTGAAAAACTGAAAGCTCATATGTAAATAAAGAATAGGTTGAAAAAAATCAGAAAATATTTACTGCTAAATCAAAAGGCCACTTGCTAAACTGGCAAATTACAACCACAGCAGCATTCAGAGGGAAATTTATAGGCTTAAACACATGTAAGAAATGCATGAAATGGGTAAAGTTCATGCACATGTGCAGTGAAGCCCAGGTGCCGGGGACACACAGCGCTCAGCGCCACTGCAGGCAGGAGCACGCAGGCTGCAGACGGCGCTGTGCTCTGACACACACTGGGGGAGGCCACAGGGAGCTCGGCTGCAGCCAGCCAACAGGAATGCTTTCCTGTAGCAAAAATCACTGCATTTCTCTAAAAAAAAGAAACAAGTAAGACCTGGAGCTAATAAAGTATCTATTTTAAAGCAAATTATATCAATTTGAGTGACTATTATTTCTGAAAATCTAAAGTTCTGGTGTGACAAGATAGTTTCATTAAACTATTTAAAATTTTACATAGTTCTTAGCTTTTCAATTCAAATTAGCTGTCTAGTATTATACATTTGGGCTCCCCCATGACTCAGCAGTAAATAATCCTCCTGCAATGCAATCCCTGGGTTGGAAAGATCCCCTAAATGAGGGAAAGGCCACCCACTCCAGTACTCTTGCCTGGAGAAACCCATGGACAGAGAAGCCTGGCAGACTACAATCCATGGGGTCACAGAGGTGGATATGACTGAAGTGACAGCACATGCAGTATTCTCGGCTAGGAAATCCCATGGACACAGGAGCCTGGCAGGCTACAGTCTATGGGGTCGCAAAGTGTTGGATGTGACTGAAGAGGCTGAGCATGCATGCACATTACAGATTTGCATCACAAAAATAGCATTGAAATATGTATAATATCATATCTGAAACGAGTCGTCAGTCCAGGTATGATGCCCGATAACAGATGCCTGGGGCTGGAGCACTGGGACGACCTGGAGGGATGGTGTGGGGAGG
>SJYM01009240.1:0-10068 GCA_006410775.1 Tragelaphus imberbis
CAGGTGGCCAAAATATTGGAGTTTCAGCTTCAACATCAGTCCTTCCAATGAACACCCAGGACTGATTTCTTTTAGGATGTACTGGTTGGATCTCCTTGCAGTCCAAGGGACTCACTCTCAAGAGTCTTCTCCAACACCACAGTTCAAAAGTACCAATTCTTCTGCACTCAGCTTACTTTATAGTCCAACTCTCACATCCATACATGACCACTGGAAAAACCATAACCTTGACTAGATGGACATTTGTTGACAAAGTAATGTCTCTGCTTTTTAATATGCTGTCTAGGTTGGTCTTAACTTTCCTTCCAAGGAGTAAGCGTCTTTTAATTTCATGGCTGCAGTCACCATCTGCAGTGATTTTGGAGCCCCCCAAAATAAAGTCAGCCACTGTTTCCCCCTCTAATTGCCATGAAGTGATGGTACCGGATGCTATGATCTTAGTTTTCTGAATGTTGAGTTTTAAGCCAACTTTTTCACTCTCCTCTTTCACTTTCATCAAGAGGCTCTTTAGTTCTTCACTTTCTGTGATAAGGGTGGTGTCATCTGCATACCTGAGGTTATTGATATTTCTGTCAGCAAGCTTGATTCCAGCTTGTGCTTCATCCAGCCCAGCGTTTCTCATGATGTACTCTGCATATAAGCAGGGTGACAATATACAGCCTTGACATACTCCTTTCCCTGTTTGGAGCCAGTCTGTTGTTCCATGTCCAGTTCTAACTGTTGCTTCCTGACCTGCATAAAGGTTTCTCAGGTGGCAAGTCAGGTGGTCTGGTATTTCCATCTCTTGAAGAATTTTCCACAGTTTATTGTGATCCACAAGTCAAAAGCTTTGGCATAGTCAATAAAGCAGAAATAGATGTTTTTCTGGAACTCTTGCTTTTTCCATGATCCAGCGGATGTTGGCAATTTGGTCTCTAGTTCCTCTGCCTTTTTCTAAATCCAGCTTGAACATCTGGAAGTTCACGGTTCACGTACTGCTGAATCCTGACTTGGAGAATTTTGAGCATTACTTTACTAGCGTGTGAGATGAGTGCAATTGTGTGGTAGTTTGAGCGTTCTTTGGCATTGCCTTTCTTTGGGATTGGAATGAAAACTGACCTTTTCCAGTCCTGTGGCTACATCTTCATCCAGCATTAATTAAAAATAGTACTAGGTCTTTTGTTTACTATATTGAGAAGTATAGAGAAGAAAAATGATCCAATATGTCAGTATTCAGATAAACTAGTTGATATATATTTTTAAATGTATGTAGTTAGAAAATGCAAACATTATGGAAAGGAACAGCCCTCCCAAACTTCCTCTTTCCCAAAACAAGTACTTTAGTTGGTCCCTGTTTCCTTCTGGTAAATATTTATGCCTATGACAGAATATGTATTTTTAAATTTACCCAGAAAGGATAGTACTATCCACATAATTCTGTCTTGCTTTGTTAAAATATTAGAAATAACTTGAATGACAGAAACAGCTCTGTAAAATTTTATGGATAATGGAACTGAGCTCAGAAGACAAGGGTCACAGAATGAGTTGATGGTGGAGCAGAGACTAGATCTCAGGTCCTGTGACTACCCAGTCCAGAGCTTTTAATGTCATCATAGTGAACTTTAATTGTTCTTTTAATTAGGCTTCATTTTTAGCTATGGAGCAAGGTTATTGGTACCTCCTTCATCAGTTGTCCTTGGGGTTAAATGAGATGACACAGGAACGCACTTAGCATGGCCACTAGAAGGTAGCAAGTGCCCGTTGGGTTAGTCCATTTTCCTTCAAGAACTGGGAAGCTTAGAGTACATACTTAGTTTGGAATTGTAGGTCTCTGTAATCTGACAGTCTTGCTCTGGATCTTTTTCCTTTAGAAAAGAAACTATCTCAGGGGGAAGTGAGTGTTTCCTGATTCAGAATAGGAATTGGCAGTCTTATAGGCCCAGGGGAGCCCAGCAGGCTATGGGGTTGCAAAGAGTTTGGACATGACTGAGCAACTGTGCATGCACATGGGGACATCTTAATCCCAATTTTTATCTCTGCTACCTGTTTGTCTTACCCTATAATTGCCTGGTTTTCGGACTTATGCCAGTGTTTTCTTTACATCTTGCTGTTGGTGTATTTATTGAAGGATTTTTATCGAGTACCTAATACATGCCAAGGGTTTCCCAGGTGGTTCAGTGGTAAAGAATCCACCTGCCAGTGCAGGAGACTTGGGTTCAATCCCTGGGTCAGGAAGATCCCCTGGAGAAGGAAATGGCAACCCACTCCAGTATCCTTACCTGGGAAATCCCTTGGACAGAAGATCTTGGCGGGCTATAATCCATGGGGTCACAAAAGACTCACACACAACTGAGCAACTAAACAATATGTGCCAGACCCTACTAGGATCTTCTAGATTCAGGGGCGATCTAGATAACATGGTCCTGGCCTAAAAGAACTTTTTTGGACTTTGAAGTCAGGTGTCTGTGGGTTTGAATGGGTTGAATGGGGTTTGAATGGGTTTGAATTCAACCCATTTGAATGGGTTGAATCGGGTTTGCCGATTCTCCCACGTAGTAACTTTGTGACTGTTGACAAGTCACTTAATCTGTAATAGTGAAGATAGTATCTTATGAGGATTCAGTAGGATGGAGTCCATTGAGCCATGGAGTAGGTGCTTAAAAAGATGTTTCTTCCCTTGTTTCTTTGCCCTCTTTTTTCTGTCTACCTCAGAGCTGAGTAGGAAGATTTCTGGGTCTTTCGCTGGCCAGGGGACTTCTCACAGCCTCCAGCCATGCGGCTCTCTGCTCTGCTGGCCTTGGCATCTAAGGTCACCCTGCCTCCCAACTACCGCTATGGGATGAGCCGCCCAGGCTCCTTGGCAGATAAGAAGAAGAACCCTCCAGGGACCAGGCGGCGCCAGGTGGCCGTGGAACCCATCCCTGAGGAAGACTGGCATCTGTTCTGTGGGGACAGGGTGAGAGTCTCAGACAGGGTTGGGTGGTGGAGTGCTCCCGGGCAAGGATCGCCCTCCCTGACCCTCGCTATCTTCCCACAGGTAGAGATCCTAGAAGGCAAGGATGCCGGGAAGCAAGGCAAAGTGGTTCAAGTCATCCGGCAGCGAAACTGGGTGGTTGTCGAGGGACTGAATACAGTAAGTTAAGAGTGAGGGTGGTGATGCTCAGGAAGCCTGTGCCATCCATGGGCTGAGGGAATGGTGCGACAGCCAAACCTCTGAACCTTTCACTGTTCAGCGTGGACTGAATGCTGAGTTGCGGTAGACAAGCCGCCTTCACACCCCTTGGTTTCTGATAGCCACCCCCCCCCCTCTTTTGGACAGCATTACCGCTATGTTGGCAAGACTGTGGATTTCCGGGGAACCATGGTCCCCAGCGAAGCACCCTTGCTCCACAACCAAGTCAAACTTGTGGATCCTATGGACAGGCAAGCCTAAGGGGCTCTGGTCAGAGGGTTTCCTGCCTTCTGTTGGAAAGTTGACTGTATTTATCCAAAGGGAATGGTGGGTTGGATGTGCTGGAAATTGAGAGGGGCCATCTCATGCACATGTCCTCCTGTAGGAAGCCCCAATCCAGGGGTAGCAGAGAAATAAGATGGTGACTTTTGGGCTAGAAGATAGCAGGGAGACCTGCTCCCTGGAGGTCTCACTTCTTCTATCTACTAGGAAACCCACTGAAGTGGAGTGGAGATACACCGAGGCAGGAGAGCGAGTACGAGTGTCCACAAGATCAGGAAGGATCATCCCGAAACCTGATGTTCCCAGAGCTGATGGCATTGTNTACATCTTCATCCAGCATTAATTAAAAATAGTACTAGGTCTTTTGTTTACTATATTGAGAAGTATAGAGAAGAAAAATGATCCAATATGTCAGTATTCAGATAAACTAGTTGATATATATTTTTAAATGTATGTAGTTAGAAAATGCAAACATTATGGAAAGGAACAGCCCTCCCAAACTTCCTCTTTCCCAAAACAAGTACTTTAGTTGGTCCCTGTTTCCTTCTGGTAAATATTTATGCCTATGACAGAATATGTATTTTTAAATTTACCCAGAAAGGATAGTACTATCCACATAATTCTGTCTTGCTTTGTTAAAATATTAGAAATAACTTGAATGACAGAAACAGCTCTGTAAAATTTTATGGATAATGGAACTGAGCTCAGAAGACAAGGGTCACAGAATGAGTTGATGGTGGAGCAGAGACTAGATCTCAGGTCCTGTGACTACCCAGTCCAGAGCTTTTAATGTCATCATAGTGAACTTTAATTGTTCTTTTAATTAGGCTTCATTTTTAGCTATGGAGCAAGGTTATTGGTACCTCCTTCATCAGTTGTCCTTGGGGTTAAATGAGATGACACAGGAACGCACTTAGCATGGCCACTAGAAGGTAGCAAGTGCCCGTTGGGTTAGTCCATTTTCCTTCAAGAACTGGGAAGCTTAGAGTACATACTTAGTTTGGAATTGTAGGTCTCTGTAATCTGACAGTCTTGCTCTGGATCTTTTTCCTTTAGAAAAGAAACTATCTCAGGGGGAAGTGAGTGTTTCCTGATTCAGAATAGGAATTGGCAGTCTTATAGGCCCAGGGGAGCCCAGCAGGCTATGGGGTTGCAAAGAGTTTGGACATGACTGAGCAACTGTGCATGCACATGGGGACATCTTAATCCCAATTTTTATCTCTGCTACCTGTTTGTCTTACCCTATAATTGCCTGGTTTTCGGACTTATGCCAGTGTTTTCTTTACATCTTGCTGTTGGTGTATTTATTGAAGGATTTTTATCGAGTACCTAATACATGCCAAGGGTTTCCCAGGTGGTTCAGTGGTAAAGAATCCACCTGCCAGTGCAGGAGACTTGGGTTCAATCCCTGGGTCAGGAAGATCCCCTGGAGAAGGAAATGGCAACCCACTCCAGTATCCTTACCTGGGAAATCCCTTGGACAGAAGATCTTGGCGGGCTATAATCCATGGGGTCACAAAAGACTCACACACAACTGAGCAACTAAACAATATGTGCCAGACCCTACTAGGATCTTCTAGATTCAGGGGCGATCTAGATAACATGGTCCTGGCCTAAAAGAACTTTTTTGGACTTTGAAGTCAGGTGTCTGTGGGTTTGAATGGGTTGAATGGGGTTTGAATGGGTTTGAATTCAACCCATTTGAATGGGTTGAATCGGGTTTGCCGATTCTCCCACGTAGTAACTTTGTGACTGTTGACAAGTCACTTAATCTGTAATAGTGAAGATAGTATCTTATGAGGATTCAGTAGGATGGAGTCCATTGAGCCATGGAGTAGGTGCTTAAAAAGATGTTTCTTCCCTTGTTTCTTTGCCCTCTTTTTTCTGTCTACCTCAGAGCTGAGTAGGAAGATTTCTGGGTCTTTCGCTGGCCAGGGGACTTCTCACAGCCTCCAGCCATGCGGCTCTCTGCTCTGCTGGCCTTGGCATCTAAGGTCACCCTGCCTCCCAACTACCGCTATGGGATGAGCCGCCCAGGCTCCTTGGCAGATAAGAAGAAGAACCCTCCAGGGACCAGGCGGCGCCAGGTGGCCGTGGAACCCATCCCTGAGGAAGACTGGCATCTGTTCTGTGGGGACAGGGTGAGAGTCTCAGACAGGGTTGGGTGGTGGAGTGCTCCCGGGCAAGGATCGCCCTCCCTGACCCTCGCTATCTTCCCACAGGTAGAGATCCTAGAAGGCAAGGATGCCGGGAAGCAAGGCAAAGTGGTTCAAGTCATCCGGCAGCGAAACTGGGTGGTTGTCGAGGGACTGAATACAGTAAGTTAAGAGTGAGGGTGGTGATGCTCAGGAAGCCTGTGCCATCCATGGGCTGAGGGAATGGTGCGACAGCCAAACCTCTGAACCTTTCACTGTTCAGCGTGGACTGAATGCTGAGTTGCGGTAGACAAGCCGCCTTCACACCCCTTGGTTTCTGATAGCCACCCCCCCCCCTCTTTTGGACAGCATTACCGCTATGTTGGCAAGACTGTGGATTTCCGGGGAACCATGGTCCCCAGCGAAGCACCCTTGCTCCACAACCAAGTCAAACTTGTGGATCCTATGGACAGGCAAGCCTAAGGGGCTCTGGTCAGAGGGTTTCCTGCCTTCTGTTGGAAAGTTGACTGTATTTATCCAAAGGGAATGGTGGGTTGGATGTGCTGGAAATTGAGAGGGGCCATCTCATGCACATGTCCTCCTGTAGGAAGCCCCAATCCAGGGGTAGCAGAGAAATAAGATGGTGACTTTTGGGCTAGAAGATAGCAGGGAGACCTGCTCCCTGGAGGTCTCACTTCTTCTATCTACTAGGAAACCCACTGAAGTGGAGTGGAGATACACCGAGGCAGGAGAGCGAGTACGAGTGTCCACAAGATCAGGAAGGATCATCCCGAAACCTGATGTTCCCAGAGCTGATGGCATTGTCCCTGAAACATGGATTGGTGAGGCTGGGTGAGGGGCAGGAACAAAAGTGGGAGTAAGAGATGTTAAGAAGCCCTCCCACCCGTTTTCCTTCCTTTGGTCCAACAGATGGCCCCAAAGACACATCAGTGGAAGATGCTCTAGAAAAAACCTATGTGCCTCGTCTAAAGACATTGGAGGAGGAGGTGATGGAGGCGATGGGGATCCAGGAGACTCGGAGACACAAGAAAGTCTATTGGTATTGAGTCTGGGGGAGCCACTTCTCTCCTTGTCTTAGCCTTGAAGGTTGCACCCACCTCTTCTTTAGACGCTAATAAAGAGCCTTGGGTCCTCTGTCTTCTGGTAAGACTTGCACCCTGACCGGTTTCAGGGGCTGAGGGAGGGAGCATCTGTCCTGATGTTATGACAAAACCTGGATGGAAGTTAACAGTCTTAAGGGGCTCCTCCCACAGGGCAGGGCCTGCAGATTTCTCAGATGGAGATCGAAGGGAGAGAGCTTCCCCTCACAGAGACCTCTGAATAACAGGGCGCTGCCTGTTAGGAAGACCGCAGGGACTGGGAGTATGAGACCTAAATTAGAACCTCAGCAGGATTCAGTAGGAAGGGTGCTGATCTGTCCTTTATACCTAATAAAAATGGTAGACAAGTAAAGATTTCAAATTTTTAATAAATTGAAAATAAACTTCTGCATAATATTATATAACATATACAGGGAGAGAAAAGGTATGACGCTGCTTTGTAGGGAACCCAGATGCCAGAGAGGATGCAGGATGCTGGTTCTCTGGCTGAGGAGGCAAAGACTGCCTCCCAGCGTGGTGCCTGGCAGTTTCAGATGGGGTCTGAGATGTGCCCTTCCTCTGGCTGCGTCAGCTGTCTTCAGTCTCCAGAAGAGAGAAGGCCTCACCCAGAGGCCCTTTGGTGGCCACCAGAACCAGGTTTCTGGGAGAGAGTTCAGGACTGAAGATGGGTAGGAGCTCAGCGTGGAAGCCTGTGAGAAAGGCAGGGCTACTCAGGAGAGAGAGGAAACAAACTCGTGCTCACTCCCTGCCTGACCTGTAGGCATAGCTCCTCTCCACATAGAAGAGGCCCAAGGGGATCTAAGGAAACCCCGCTTTCCACCAGGAACATGAGTGCCCAAGATGCTGACTTGCAAGGAGGCAAGCCTCAGCACATTGTAGGGATGCTGCTTAAGATGCACCTCAGGGATGTTTCACCTATCCTAAGGTGACAGGCATCCAGATTCAGCAGGAATTTGCATTAGCAGGCCCCCACCACCACCCCCCGCCACCCCTGTCTGATGCTGAAACAGCTACTGGTCCTAGAATCACCATGGTGATGGGCCAAGTCCCAGCAGGTGTAGGGGCGGGGACCTGAAGGAGACCCCTAGAGCTCTAGCCCCTCTAGCCCTGGGTCCCTGGTGTGGCCCCTCACCCTGCTCCTGAAGGTAGAGCAGCCGGTCCAGTAGAATCAGAGTCTCCACAAGTGGGGCCAGCAGCAGGGCCAGGCTGAAGAAGGCCACCACACGGTTCTCCTGGGCCTGGTGAGCTCGAAGGGCAGCCACATTCAGTGGCAGGTGGGGGTCCAGCCCCACCCGCTGTAGCCCCCGCTGCACATATCTGTTGGGTCAGTCATAGACAGCACTCAGCTTAGAAAGCCACTCCTCCATTCAAACTGTCTGTTTCTAATTCAATTCCAGCTCTGTTTTTCTACCTTAAGGTGCATTTAAAAATATATATATTTATTTGGCTGTGCTGGGTCTTGGTTGTGGCATGTGGGATCTAGTTTCCTGACCAGGGGTCGAACCTGGGGCCCCTGCATTGGGAGTGCCACTGGAACACCAAAGAAGTCCCTTAAGAAGCATTTTTATTTAGAGTTTTCTGGCTGTGAACTGTCCATTCAATAGCAAATCAATCCAAAAATTTATTTTTAGACAAACCAATTATTTGGACGTCCCAGGTGGCGCTAATGGTAAAGAACCCGCCTGCCAATGCAGGAGACTAAGAAATGTGGGGTTCAATCCCTGAATCAGGAAGATGCCCTGGAGGATGGCATGGCAACTCACTCCAATATTCTTGCCTGGAGAATCCCATGGACAGGAGCCTGGTGAGCTACAAATAGCGTTGCAAAAAGTCAGACACGAGGCGACTTAGCACGCACACATGTCCAATTATTTAGCCATATTTTTATCATTTCAAAAATTTGATAAAAGAGTGACAACTGCCTTTTAAAGAACATTTGAAGCTGTCTCAGCACTCAGTCACTACCCCCTCCCCCAACCTAGCACATCTAGATTTTCTTCAGGACACGCTAACAAGTGGAGGTGGGAGGGGAATCATACCCCCAGGAGGTGATGCCCCCCCATCTCACCCCCCGTCTCCCAGCCTCACTCTTCGATCTTGAGCTCGTGGACCCTGGGAATCCCCTGCACGCCTGGTCGCCGCAGCTCAGGCTGGGCACACCGGATGACGGTCTCCAGTGCCGCGCGGTAGCAGTGAGTTCGGAGGCTGGGGCCTGCTCTCTGTAGCCGCTCAGCATACTCCTCCAGGGCATGGCAGGCCCCCTCCCGAAGCCTGTAGGGCAGTTCATAGCCGGGCAGCCCAGCCACCCACTGACTCAGTGGGTAACCACCAGGGTCACTCAACTTCATGTAGCAGCAGCCCACTGAAGCCAGAGCCACCACCTCAGGGCAGCAGCAGAAGTGCCTCAGCAAGGCAACACTCAGATCCCCACAGGCGTGGAGGCCCGTCAGCAGCAGGCGGGCCCCTCTCTGAGGTGAGGTCTCCAGTGGAAGCAAGAGCTCCTCACACAGGGTCGTGGGGTCCACCCATCTAGCCACGTGGTGTGGAGGGTGACGAGGGCCAGTTTGGACCACCTGTGGAGGTAGGACAGAACAAAAGCAGATATGAGGCCTGTTTCCTGTCCATACACCACTTCAGGCCACAGGAAGCGAACTGTCCTGAGTTCCTTCCCAAGGAGGAAGGTGGGAGAGCAACTGGGGCAGAGGAAATGGGATAGATTCTGCGTCTGTCATTACTAACTGCAAATCTTTTCATCTCTGAGTACCAGCTTCCTCATTTGTAATGAGGCTGATAACTTATTGGCCACTTTGTACAGGTGGCTGTGAGAAAGATGTATCGGTGTAGAAAGCACTTTTTAAAAAATGCCTTTAAGATGAGGCTTTGGTGAAGGAGGTAACAGAAAAAGGGACACACCATCTCGAGCTGAGACACTTAAAAGAGAGAATTCAGCCTTGGTGCCTAGTTTCAGCCAAGTCAATCCTGGTCTCATGGTCCTGGCTGCAGGAAGGGCTGGTCTACCTTTGAGTTCCTCTTCTCCTCTTTCTCCAGAGTCTGCAGGAGCTCCTGGTCTAGGCGCTGGGCTCTCTCCACCAGTCTCTGATCCCCTTCAATGCTCTTTACCATCAGCCCCAGCCCCAGGGACATGAAGCGGGAGAGATGGCCCTGGAGTCAAAAGAAGCAGGGTAAAGACAGCCCTGTTCAGGGTCCCCTACATAGTCCCCACCCCTATCTATGGTTTGGACACCTGGGTACCAGGCCACCAGAAGCTTAAATTCTGCCCAGCTTACTTCCTGAGCTCCATATTACCTGCCCCTCTGGGCACGTGGCCTGACAACCCACCTTCTAGTTTTTCTATCCCCATGACAAAAAAAAAAAAAAA
>SJYM01009244.1:0-10435 GCA_006410775.1 Tragelaphus imberbis
ACTGTGTAGATCACAATAAACTGGAAAATTCTGAAAGAGATGGGAATACCAGACCACCTGACCTGCCTCTTGAGAAACCCCGATATAGGTCAGGAAGCAACAGTTAGAACTGGACATGGAACAACACACTGGTTCCAAATAGCGAAAGGAGTACATCAAGGCTGTATATTGTCACCCAGCTTATTTAACTTATATCCAGAATACATCTGGAGAAATGCTGGGCTGGATGAAGCACAAGCTGGAATCAAGATTGCTGGGAGAAATATCAATAACCTCAGATGTGCAGATGACACAACCCTTATGGCAGAAACTGAAGAAGAATTAAAGAGCCTCATGATGAAAGTGAAAGAGGAAAGTGAAAAAGTTGGCTTAAAACCCAAAATTCAGAAAACTCAGATCATGGCATCTGGTCCCATCTCTTCATGGCAAATAGGTGGGGAACCAGTGGAAACAGTGACTGACTTTATTTTCTTGGGTTTCAAAATCACTGGATATGGTAACTTCAGCCATGAAATTAAAAGATGCTTGCTCTTTGGAAGAAAAGCTATGACCAACGTAGACAGCGTATTCAAAAGCAGAAACATTACTTTGCCAACAAAGGTCTATCTAGTCAAAGCTATGGTTTTTCAAGAAGTCATTTGTGGATTTGAGAGCTGAGCTGTAAAAATCTGAGTGTCAAGGACTGATACTTTTGAACTGTGGTGTTGGAGCAGACTCTTGAGAGTCCCTTGGACTGCAACGAGATCCAACCAGTCCCTTGTAAAGGAAATCATTCCTAAAGATTCGTTGGTAGGACTGATGCTGAAGCTGAAGCTCCAATACTTTGGCCACCTGTTGGGAAGAACTGATTCATTGGAAAAGATCCTGATGCTGGGAAAGATTGAAAGCAGGAGGAGAAAGGGATGACAGAAGATGAGATTGTTGGATGGCATCACTGACAATATGGACATGAGTTTGAATAAACGCTTGGAGTTGGTGATGAACAGGAAGCCTGGCGTGTTGCAGTCCATGGGGTTGGAAAGAGTGGGACACTACTGAGTGACTGAACTAAACTATCTTAAGTAATTAAGGGCTTCCCAGGTTGCCCAGCAAGATTCTCAGGTGGAGATAATAGTAAAAAACCTGCCTGCCAATGCAGCAGAATTAAGAGAAATGGATAGTCTCTGGTTTGGGAAGATCACCTGGAGGAGCCATGACAAGTCACTCCAATATTCTTGCCTGGAGAATCCTACGGGTAGAAGAGACTGGCTACATTCCATAGGGTCACAAAGAGTTGGACATGACCCTCGTGACTTAGCACATGTCATGCAGGTGGCTCTGTGGTAAAGCATCCAGATGCAATTTAAGAGACACAGGTTTAGTCCTTGGGTTGGGAAGATCCTCTGGAGAAGGAAATGGCAACCCACTACAGTATTTTTTTTACTGGAAAATTCAGTGGACAGAGGAGTTTAGGGTCTACAGTCCATGGAGTCGCAAAAAGAGTTGGTCAAGACTTAACATCTAAAACAACAACAAATCCTATGTGGCTGGCTTGGGGGACATATTTGTCTTTCTGCATTTGATTCTGAGTTGGAAGTGGGGTCAAAAAATAGGGTAAATGGCAGTCATTGATCAATTCTGAGCCTCCTGGGATGATTGCATCAAAGATTGTGTTTTGGCTTCTTGGACTGGTTACTATAGAGGTTGTGGGTTGAAGTTTTGTTGCAATATGTATTCTAGCCATTTCTCTGTGTATTTTGTCTCTGAAAGGATACCTGACCTGAACTGATTTACATCTATTTTAACCAATCACCTCAACAATCAGAACACTGTATTCATATATATATATATATATATAACTTAAAAGTGAACATGCCGAGTGCCTTAACTAGCTGGATAAAAGTCAGAAAATTATTGTCTAAGTGTTAACAACTAAAAAGCCTCTTATAGGAAAAAAAAAATCACACACACAGCATTCAGTGAAAACTATGCATTGCCTAGAGGATAGCCCACTCCAGGTCACATGACTCCAGTCCCTCCTAGTCTTTGACCTGCTTTACACCTGTGCATTGTCTATATCCAGCACACGCTGCTAGGTTATATGATTCAAAACTTTGTATTGTCTTACAATTCTACACACCTATGACTGTTTTTCTTATTCTTTTCTGGCCAAGTTATAATAATATTTTTCTGTTTCCCTCATTGAATGAAGTAAATAAAATGTTTTATAATTTGTTCATTGTTATAGCTATATGAAAGTCATAGTTTTATCTTTTTTTCTCACCTGAAAAGCCTCTTTTAACACAATCCTTGATCTTCTATGAAGATTTACTGAGACTGAGTTAGAAACATGTAATAAAAAGTGAGTTGCTTTTGTTCACAGTGTCTCTAACCAGCCAGGCCATTTAGAATTAGGATCTATGGCTTTTATTGTTATTATTTTTTTTTACATGTGTCAATATTTTATTTTATTTTTTAATTTAACTTTACAATATTGTATTGGTTTTGCCATATATCAAAATGAATCTGCCACAGGTATACATGTGTTCCCCATCCTGAACCCTCCTCCCTCCCCATACCATCCCTCTGGGTCATCCCAGTGCACCAGCCCNCTCTAACCAGCCAGGCCATTTAGAATTAGGATCTATGGCTTTTATTGTTATTATTTTTTTTTACATGTGTCAATATTTTATTTTATTTTTTAATTTAACTTTACAATATTGTATTGGTTTTGCCATATATCAAAATGAATCTGCCACAGGTATACATGTGTTCCCCATCCTGAACCCTCCTCCCAGGATCTATGGTTTTTAAATGCTAAGGCCAGTAGTACTTGATTCTGCTAATGAAACTCGGTCTCCCTAAAACCAAATTCCATTACTGTTTGCTATTAATTTCTCTGTCCAAAATTTTATTCTCTTTCTTGTCCCCTATGACCTCATCCTTGTGCTAATTAAACACTAATTAACCAGAGATGACTAAAACTGCTGTTGATAACCAAAATTGCTACTATAGATACCATAATTAAAGTACCAACTCAGCTAGTTTCTCCAGGGCAACGTAATATAACAGACCCTGGCACCATGGACCACCTGGCCTGCCTAAGAATCATAAATCACAGATATCCTGACTTCTGAAATTATGATTAAGGAATGTCACAGAACTGTCACAAGACAACCCAGCCTCTTTGCTTTTAACCTTTATAAAAAATTCCAAACTCAAAGAGCAAGCTGAAATAAATCCAAGACTTCAGGGGATCTTCCTGACCCAAGGATTGAACGTGGATCTCCTGTATTGCAGACAGCTTCTTTACCATCTGAGCCACCAGGGAAGCACAACATCTCTCTTATTTAGTGCCCTAAAATAAACACTGTACTTTCCTTTACCACACCCTGTTATCAGTAGATTTTCTTTGCTGGATAGAACAAGTTGGGATCTATTAGAGTTGGATTCAGTACATTGAAAGTATTGGGATAAAGTTTAGACATAGATAAGGTTCCCTGAGCTTTAACCATTAATTTATTTCCTAAATTTAAGTCTAGAAACCTAATTTAAAAAAGCTGCCCATAATCACAAACCACACATCACATCATGACAATGACTATCTATAAATTATTCAAATGATGATTTAATATGCTTCTAAATAGTTTGGCATGAATACTAGCAAGAGATTTCTTTAGCTCAATTTACTTTTATTATTTTGCTGCTACACTTCCAGAAATGTAGAAGCCATTTCCACAACTAAAAGACCAAAAGATTTTCAGCGTATAACACTTCATCATGATGTCTGACTT
Source organism: Tragelaphus imberbis (assembly GCA_006410775.1). NCBI lineage: Eukaryota > Metazoa > Chordata > Mammalia > Artiodactyla > Bovidae > Tragelaphus > Tragelaphus imberbis. The sequence goes on from SJYM01009244.1 coordinate 3,774, forward strand.
CAACCAAAGCAGTCACTCTATTTAAAAAGTTATTTCAGAAAATCTTGTACAACAGTGCAATAAAATTTGCTCCGTTGTTGGTAATGATAATTTGTTATTCATTATTACTAAATTGAAGGTTTCCTTGCTACCCATTTACTGACTTTATGCCTTTTTTCATGTTAATAAGAGCTGTCTCTTATACACATCTAGATGTGTATAAGAGACAGCAGGAAGCNGTCTTGTTAGATGTGAAGTTAGACATGAGCAACTAGGGGTGGCTTAGCTGAAAATAATTCAAGTTTGTCTCTAAACCCCAACCTAGACATGCCCCAGTGTAGCCCAGGAAAGCTCACCAATATGCTACAAAATAACCACAGAGTCTTTTCCAACTCAGGTGTGCCCGTGCCCTAGGTTCACAGTGGGTACAAACTAACCACCGGGACTTCACCGATTCTGGCACGTGCATCCTTGATGCACAGCTATGTCCTCAACTGACTTAGACAGCCAAGAGCCTGTTAGTAGTGTTAGTTGCTCAGTAGTATCTCTTTGCAATCCCAAGGACTAGACTCCTCTGTCCATGGAATTCTCCAGGTAAGAATACTGGAGTGCATGCTGCTGCTGCTGCTGCTAAGTCGCCCCAGTAGGGTCCAACTCTGTGGGACCCCACAGACAGGAGCCCACCAGGCTCCGCCGTCCCTGGGATTCTCCAGGCACGAACACTGGAGTGGGTTGCCATTTTCTTCTCCAATGCAGGAAAGTGAAAAGTGAAAGTGAAGTCGCTCAGTCGTGTCAGACTTTTAGCAACCCCATGGACTGCAGCCTACCAGGCTCCTCTGTCTATGGGATTTTCCAGGCAAGAGTACTGGAGTGGGGTGCCATTGCCTTCTCTGACTGGAGTGCATAGCCATTCCCTTCTCCAGGGGATTTTCGTGACCCAGGGGTTGAACCCATGTCTTCCACATTGCAGGAAGGTTCTTTACCATCTGAGCCACCAGTGAAGCCCCAAGAGCCAATTAAGTGTTCATAAATATTCTATACATACATACATCTGACCATAACAGACTGAATTATGGGAAAGACATGCACAATAGAGACTGTTGTTATACAGCTTGTAACTGTTAGTCAAAACTGTCAGTTCACAGTCATCTAGCCCACCTAGATGAATATGTAAGTGTCCTGTCTTTAAAAATCCCACACCTCATCATTCCAGTTTGAGTGCCTCTCTTGGCTTGGTCCACTTCTTCCTTGAGATGTTCTTCCTGTTTTTTCTTCAAAAAACTTGTTTTTGCCATGGGTAAGACATCAGATTCTTCTTTGTGTCCTTACCAAGAACCAAAGCCCATGAGGAAATAACCTCTTCAAATCTTCCTACCTGCTGTCCCAAGAATAAGTGTGAATGGATATTTGAAATGTATCCCAAATTAGTAAAAAATTTTTAAAATAGTTTTTTAGTTTGTATATTTTTGCTATCCTAAGGGTATGTGATTTATTCTGTAATTTTATAGGTGACTCAACTGGTAAAGGCAATGGCACCCCACCCCAGTACTCTTGCTTGGAAAATCCCATGGACGGAGGACCCTGGTGGGCTGCAGTCCACGGGGTCGCTAAGAGTCGGACACGACTGAGCGACTTCACTTTCACTTTTCACTTTTATACATTGGAGAAGGAAATGGCAACCCACTCCAGTGTTCTTGCCTGGAGAATCCCGGGGACGGCGGAGCTTGATGGGCTGCCGTCTATGGGGTCGCACAGAGTCGGACACGACTGAAGCGACTTAGCAGCAGTAGCAGCAACTGGTAAAGAATCTACTTGCAGTGTGGGAGACCTGGGCTTGCAATCTGGGTTGGGAAGATCCCCTGGAGAAGGGAAAAGTTACCCACTCAGGTATTCTGGCCCAGATAATTCCATGGACTGTATAGTTCATGGGGCTCAAAAGAGTTGGACATGACTAAGCAACTTTCACTTTCACAGATAAACAAAAACAGCTCAGTCATTCTTTCCTAAATCCATTCATCATTTTGTGCAAAATTACCAAGATATGCCATAAAGCAGTTTAGCTGAGGGTGTTAGTAGAAAAATATATCATATGCTCATCTTACATGCTAATAAAGTAATGCTCAAAATTCTCCAAGCCAGACTTCAGCAATATGTGAACCATGGACTTCCAGTAGTTCAAGCTGGTTTTAGGAAAGGCAGAGGAACCAGAGATCAAATTGCCAACATCCACTGGATCATGGAAAAAGCAAGAGAGTTCCAGAAAAACATCTATTTCTGCTTCATTGACTATAAAAAGCCTTTGACTATGTGGATCACAATAAACTGTGGAAAATTCTGAAAGAGATGGGAATACCAGACTACCTGACCTGCCTCTTGAGAAACCTGGATGCAGGTCAGGAAGCAACCGTTAGAACATGGAACATATTCTGAACATGGAACAACAGGATGGTTCCAAATAGGAAAAGGAGTACATCAAGGCTGTACATTGTCACCCTGTTTATGTAACTTATATGCAGAGTACATCATGAGAAACACTGGGCTGGAAGAAGCACAGGCTGGAATCAAGATTGCTGGGAGAAATATCAATAACCTCAGATATACAGATGACACCACCCTTACGGCAGAAAGTGAAAAAGAACTAAAGAGTCTCTTGATGAAAATGAAAGAGGAGAGTGAAAAAGTTGGCTTAAAGCTCAACATTCAGAAAACTAAGATCATGGCATCCAGTCCCATCACTTCATGGCAAATAGATGGGGAAACAATGGAAACAGTGGCTGACTTTATTTTTCTGGTCTCCAAAATCACTGCAGTTGGTGATTGCAGCCATGAAATTAAGATGCTTGCTCCTTGGAAGGAAAATTATGACCAACCTAGACAACATATTAAAAAGCAGAGACATTATTTTGTCAACAAAGGTCCATCTAGTCAAGGCTATGATTTTCCAGTGATCATGTATGGATGTGAGAGTTGGACTATAAAGAAAGCTGAGCACTGAAGAATTGATGCTTTTAAACTGTGGTGTGGAGAAAACTCTTGAGAGTCCCTTGGACTGCAAGGAGGTCCAACCAGTCCATCCTAAATGAGATCAGTCCTGGGTATTCATTGGAGGGACTCATGTTGAAGCTGAAACTCCAATACTTTGGCAACCTGATGCAAAGAGCTGACTCATTTGAAAGTACCTTGATGCTGGGCAAGATTGAGGGCAGGAGGAGAAGGGGACGACAGAGGATGAGATGGTTGGATGGCATAGCCAACACAATGGACATGGGTTTGGGTGGACTCCAGGAGTTTGGTGATGGACAAGAAGGACTGGTGTACTGCGGTTCATGGGGTCACAAAGAGTCAGACACAACTGAGCGACTGAACTGACTGAATAGAATTCATTAAGTAAATTAATACAATAAAATTAAAATAATATCAATTAATTATATTATTAACTTACACCTGTAATTGTGCTTCCCTGCTGGTTCAGATGGTAAAGAGTCTGCCTGCAGCAAGGAGACTCAGGTGCAATCCCTACTTTGGAAAATGTCCTGGACAAGGGGATTCTTGCCTGGAGAATTCCATGGACAGAGGAGCCTGGTGGGCTCCTGCGGAAGCCCATGGGGTTGCAAAGAGTTGAATACAACATGACTTATCCTATACCTAGAATTATAGCAAAGTATATACTTTAAAAAATTATCATAATTTCATGCTCTGTGATTTTGAGAATTTTAGAAATATATTCTTGGTGTATGTCCAAAACATATNTGAAAGAGGAGAGTGAAAAAGTTGGCTTAAAGCTCAACATTCAGAAAACTAAGATCATGGCATCCAGTCCCATCACTTCATGGCAAATAGATGGGGAAACAATGGAAACAGTGGCTGACTTTATTTTTCTGGTCTCCAAAATCACTGCAGTTGGTGATTGCAGCCATGAAATTAAGATGCTTGCTCCTTGGAAGGAAAATTATGACCAACCTAGACAACATATTAAAAAGCAGAGACATTATTTTGTCAACAAAGGTCCATCTAGTCAAGGCTATGATTTTCCAGTGATCATGTATGGATGTGAGAGTTGGACTATAAAGAAAGCTGAGCACTGAAGAATTGATGCTTTTAAACTGTGGTGTGGAGAAAACTCTTGAGAGTCCCTTGGACTGCAAGGAGGTCCAACCAGTCCATCCTAAATGAGATCAGTCCTGGGTATTCATTGGAGGGACTCATGTTGAAGCTGAAACTCCAATACTTTGGCAACCTGATGCAAAGAGCTGACTCATTTGAAAGTACCTTGATGCTGGGCAAGATTGAGGGCAGGAGGAGAAGGGGACGACAGAGGATGAGATGGTTGGATGGCATAGCCAACACAATGGACATGGGTTTGGGTGGACTCCAGGAGTTTGGTGATGGACAAGAAGGACTGGTGTACTGCGGTTCATGGGGTCACAAAGAGTCAGACACAACTGAGCGACTGAACTGACTGAATAGAATTCATTAAGTAAATTAATACAATAAAATTAAAATAATATCAATTAATTATATTATTAACTTACACCTGTAATTGTGCTTCCCTGCTGGTTCAGATGGTAAAGAGTCTGCCTGCAGCAAGGAGACTCAGGTGCAATCCCTACTTTGGAAAATGTCCTGGACAAGGGGATTCTTGCCTGGAGAATTCCATGGACAGAGGAGCCTGGTGGGCTCCTGCGGAAGCCCATGGGGTTGCAAAGAGTTGAATACAACATGACTTATCCTATACCTAGAATTATAGCAAAGTATATACTTTAAAAAATTATCATAATTTCATGCTCTGTGATTTTGAGAATTTTAGAAATATATTCTTGGTGTATGTCCAAAACATATGAGAGACTGAATATACAAAAGGACAAGGGCCAGGCCATATACAAAAGATGAACTCTCGATTCTCAACACGTAGCAATCAGGCTCGGAAAGTAACTCATTATCTACAGGAAACCAGCCTTCTGTCTATAAATCGGATGTATAGTAAATAAGATCACTATCTCTAGTAATAATCTCAGAATCCAAATAAAACCTCAGAAACAAGAGGTCTCAAATTGCCAGGATATTAATACCTAACACCTTCGCTATTTTTTGTACTTCTTTCCAATGTAGGGCTAACCAATAAATCCAATGTGCACCCCTAAACAATTTGAAGAAGACTCTTGTAAGTCCCTTGGACTGAAAGGAGATCCAACTCTTCCTAAAGGAGACTAGTGCTGGGTGTTCATTTGAAGGAATGATGCTGAGGCTGAAACTCCAATACTTTGGCCACCTCATGCGAAGAGCTGACTGTGGAAAATACCCTGATGCTGGGAGGGATTGGAGGCAGGAGGAGAAGGGGACAACAGAGGATGAGATGGCTGGATAGCATCACCGACTCAATGGACATGAGTTTGGGTAAACTCTGGGAGTTGGTGATGGACAGGGAGGCCTGGTGTACTTCGATTCATGGGGTCACAAAGAGTTGGACATGATTTAGCGACTCAACTGATCTGAAATGAACCAATTACATAGGAGGTCTCTTTTTAGTCAGCCCATCTCCAGCTTCTCCATGCCAACAACCTCCAATCAGTGACACCTGTAGCCTTCCCTTTTTTCACCATAAACTCCTCTGTTGCTTTTGATTCTCCGCCAAAACCTTCATGGTGATGGCTGACTCATTTTCTACAGCGAACTCTGAATAAGTAGCCTTTGCTAGGTCTTCATTTATTTCCACATGTATTTTAATCTTTTCTCAAAGTTTTCTCTATAGGTAAGCTATAAGCCTATATATAGGAACAGTGAGGCAGAGATCCAATCTACTCTTAAAGAATCTAATGTAATTGAGTTTACTGGGCAGGAGGAGAAGGAGACGACAGAGGATGAGATGGCTGGATGGCATCACTGACTCGATGGACGTGAGTCTGAGTGAACTCCAGGAGTTGGTGATGGACAGGGAGGCCTGGAGTGCTGCAATTCATGGAGTTGCAAAGAGTCTGACACGACTGTGTGGCTGAATTGAACTGAACTGAACTGAAACATCTTAAAGTACATTGACAAAGAAACATGAGTTAAAAGGTAAAAAAAGGGACGATAATTATCAGATTATTACCATATAAGAACCACAATTCTAAGTGCTTCACATTATTTTNAGTTGCAAAGAGTCTGACACGACTGTGTGGCTGAATTGAACTGAACTGAACTGAAACATCTTAAAGTACATTGACAAAGAAACATGAGTTAAAAGGTAAAAAAAGGGACGATAATTATCAGATTATTACCATATAAGAACCACAATTCTAAGTGCTTCACATTATTTTATCCACAAATAACACTTTGAGAAAGTGCCTATTATTCCCACTTTAAAGATGAGATAATTGAGATATTTGAGATATTAAATTACTCAAATAACCTCTGAAATATATCATTGTCTTAAAGTTATCAGGTAACAGAGGAAAAATTTTAACCTTGATAATCCAAAGATGTACACTTAACTAATGCATTAGACTGAATTTAAATGACTCAAACTTCTGTAGCCTATTTGTGAGTTTTTAAACACTCACAATCCCAAAGAAAGGTAATGCCAAAGAATGCTCAAACTATCAAACAATTGCACTCATCTCACACTCTAGTAAAGTAATGCTCAAAATTCTCCAAGCCAGGCATCAGCAATATGTGAACCGTGAACTTCCTGATGTTCAAGCTGG
>SJYM01009262.1:5530-19940 GCA_006410775.1 Tragelaphus imberbis
AGCTCTGCTTGGAGAAATGGATGATTCCAGGGCTGGAGCAAATGCTGTACAAAATGAGCTAGAAACATCCTCTCACATCAGGAACCAAAATACAAAACAAAACAAAAAATCTAGCAAAGACTTCTAGAGTATGTGCAAAAGACTTAGGATCCAAGCTGAATAGACTCCCACTGCCCAAAGATGGCCAAAGGTTGGCACAGGCATAATGAATGAAATGGGCTGAAGCAGATCAGAAATGTTTAAATCCATGAGCTCAAACTGACATCCACAAAACCAAACAAACAACAATAAAAACCCACTAGCCCCAGAGGAGAACCAACTCATCATTTTGAAAATAGGTTTTAAAAAGTGAAAAACATTATTTTCCCCTACTTTTTCTATAAATATTATAGTTTGGGGTTAACCAAAGAGCTTAGAGCATATCCATTTTGTAACCCTTAATGAATTAATGGACCTTGAGCAAGGATCACGAATAGCTCCTAACATCACACACACACACACACACACACACACACACACACGATGTTATGTACCTCATAAAGGAGGTATACAACCCTACCCCCTACACGTAGATGAAAGGGGTGAAGAAAATCCAAATGAGTTACACCAAAACTCTAGATCTAAACACCAACTAAGGTGCCAGAGGATCATGTTAACTGACACAGAGGGAGACATGATCAGCCAAATCCAGGCTGTGGGAATCTCTACAGGACAAACAACCTAGAGGTGCGGGGTGGGGGGTAACAGAAAAGCAATTGTATAACTGTGTCAGCCAAGTGTACCGTATTTAGTACTGCTTCCAACGGCAAGAGGAGAAAAAGACAACTGTGAGCACTGGCTAGATATTGATGACATTAAAGTTAATATTTATGCATAATAACAATAATGTTTATGCTAAAAATGTTTAGTGGGGGAAAGATTCCACATCTTTCAAAGATACATACTAAAATATTTATGGATAAAAATGATATGATGTCTTGGGACTGCTTTAAAATAATCTTGGGAAGTTAGAGTGTGTTTCAGATGAATCAAGACTACTCATTATGGCAATTATTGAAGCTGGCTTAAAGTGACATGGGGTTCCCTGGTAGCTCAGCAGGTAAAGAATCTGCCTGTAGTGTGGAAGACCTGGGTTTGATCCCTGGTTTGGGAAGATCCCCAGAAGAGAAGAGAAAGGCTACCCACTCCAATATTCTGACCTGGAGAATTCCACGGACTGTATAGTCAATGGGATTGCAAAGAGTCAGACACGACTGAGCGACATTCACTAGGGTGACATAGAGGCTTAGTTCCCTTTACCCTTCTGAATTCCTAGCTGAGCATCCCTGTAATAAATGATAGAATAACAAGAGAAAATCAAACAGAAGTTTATTAACATGTATATTTCTGACACGCATGTGAAATATAATGAAGAGCTGAGTGACTCCCTGAGATGGCCCAAGCCACGACCTTAAATGCCATCTCCAGCTAAAGACAAAGGAAAAGATGATGGAGCACCTACGAGAGATTAACAGGAAACGCAGCTTAAACTACATTAGGGTTGGGTGTGTTATGCAGATTTCATCCTTCTTGAAGACTGTCCCTCAACAGGATCTGGCTGTGATTTAGAGCCATCCTTCTTTTTCTGGTACAGAGAGGCAGACACCTTTACAAAGGGAGGTTTCCTTTATCAGTGTAAATGTCCCTCACAAAAGAGTAACTTCTACTCTGTCTTCAGGGTTTCTCCTGTGTCTATTTCTCAAAAACTGAATCAACTCACAACAATCTTCCTGCCAGAGAGCCCTATTCTGGAGTGACACATTGTGTTACCCTTTCATTCTATTCTATTTTTGAAAATTTCTTAAAAAACTATGGGTGGGGGGGAGGTGGGAAGCACTATAGAAAGCAGTTGACAGAGGGGCACAGAGTGGTTGTTAGAAAAGCAGCTCCTCTTGGCTCTGAGCCTCAGTGGAGGCTGTGGGAGGAGAGGACAGAATACAGAGAACATGGGTCTAGCAGTCAGAGCACTGTGCCTGAGACCAGTTTGGCCACCCACGGGTCACATGACCCCAAGCCCATTGTGTGCTCCCCTGGGCCTCGGAGTCTTTATCTCTGAAAATACCCACCTTGCCTCCCTCCGAGGAATCCTGGGACACCTAAATGAGCTACAACAGCTCAGAGTGCTCTGAAACCACTATAAAAACAAGGATTTTTCATCACTTTTATTATTAGAAGTCCTGCTAAGAGAATTACTCTATTCTTAAAGGCAGAGGCTGGTTTCACAAAGGGCTTGGAAAACTCATTATTGCTCACGGGCAATCACAATGTAACAAGAACTCTTGAGAAAAGTCATGTGTAAAGCCAAATTTTCTAGACTGTAATTAAACTTTCACTTCTAAGCAGATTGCTAAAATTTTTAAGCATTATGAATGCAATCTTTTAAAAGGAGTCTCCTACTTACCTGATTACATAAAGAAAATGGATTGGGGGGGTGGAGGAAACAAGCAAAATAGGTGAGGAAACTTAAGAGGTACAACTCCAAATTATAAAATAAGTAAAAGGGGATCGGGGACAAAAAAATAAATATATAAAATTTTTAAAAATAAAAAAATCATAGGATTATAATATACAACATAGGAAATATATTCGATAATATTAGAATAACTATGCATGGTGACAGTTGGTAACTAAACTTATCATGTACTATATAAAATATTACATCACTAGTGATATATATCAGAAACTAATATAACATTGTAAGCTGATCATACTTCAACTTTAAAAATTCTTTTAATTTTACATTAAAGATGTACATATGCTTAGAAAAAGAAAATAAGATTGGATATAAAACCCTAATTTATAACTCAATGTCATCACTGTGGACATTACCAACACCTAATGGCTAATACTATTCTCTCAAGAACCAGCAGGGCGCACACAGCAGGTCTGCTCTGCAGGTCCCCTTCTGCTTGGCTCAAGGCCCCCTCCTTCTCTCCCTTGCTGTGTGGTCCTCAGTGGTTGCTCTCAGCCCATAATATCTTTGCCACCAGCAGCCACTCCTCAGCCTCCTGCATTGAGCAAAGTAAGGGACACATGGAAGAAAAGGTTGGGGAATAAATGCAAGACCACTCAGCTCTTGGGGAACCAGCCATGAGTTGAGGCACAAAGCCCACTATGGGATGCAGAGAATTCTGTTTACATCCTGCCCATCAGCTGAGCTACAATGTGAGGATTTACATACACATGTGCTTCCCACAGCCTCCACCTGGACCAGAGACCATCAGCAAAAGTGGCTTCAGATAAAGGCCAAGTGACTGGAAAAGGCTAAGACACTTCTAAGGGTCCTGGGAAGAGGACATAACTCCCGGCCACACCTCCCCTCCCCTCTCGGGGGAAGGGACTGGGTGAACCCACTCTGTCTCTCTGAGGTCATCCCACTTATACAGCAGCAGTGGAGACCTCACCTCTGAGAGAGAAGCCCTGATGACCTGGGGATGTGGTCTCTGTGACTCAGGCCCAGGCAGAGGCTTCAGGCTCCTCCTCTCCACCCTGAGGGGCCTGGGCAGGCGGAGACCTGTCCTCCCCACCCACAGTACCCGTGGAGGTGCACACAGGGGCCAGGGGTGCTGGGAACTTGCCGGTTGTTCTGTTCTAATTAGGGGTGACCTCCAAGGGCTCCACAGCCTGGTACTTGTTTCTCTGAGAGGAAGAGAAACTCCTCAGTTCTCACAGGACAGTCCATGGAATTCTCCAGGCCAGAATACTGAAGTGGGTAGCCGTTCCCTTGTCCAGGGGATCTTCCCAACCCCAGGATCAAACCCAGGTCTCCCTCACTGCAGGAAGATTCCTTATCATCTGAGCTATCAGGGAAGCCCTTCTCATAGGACAGAGGTTTTCATATCTCAAAATCCTAAAACCATAAAAGCCTCACCCTGGACTGGCGTCACCTCACCCTGCTTTATCCCACTGGTGCTGTCGGGAGGCCCTACTTGTGCTGTGGGTGGAAAGACCACACTGCTTGGGATCATGGATGATCCACAGGGCATTCTGTGCACCTGAGGGATTAAAAGAGGGCCAGAGATCAAAAAGGAAACATGCTTGTGTTTTAGAAAATCCTAGGCTGAGTTTAGATCTCCCACTATCTAAAATATAAAGAACAACAAGCAGTATAGATTGATCACAACACAGGAAGTTGCTTCATAAAATCAATTATTAATTAACTAGCACTGCTACTAGTACTAATAGTACTGCCACACAGATGAGCCCCTAAATTTACGTCCTCTACTCCCCATTTCTCCGCCATGACCACCCAGAGACCAACCTCCTGAAAGGGCCCAGGGCTCTACCAGTGAACCTTATGCAGCCCCAGGCCTGGCCTTCCTGGACCCCCAGCAGAAAGTATTACTGGGGCTGGACAACTTTAAAATCAACACTCCCAGCACCACAGTGGGGAGGATTCCATCTCAGGAAGAACCCCAGATCCTGCGGCCTCTCCCTCTATGTCTGATTCTCCCATGAGCTGCCACAGCCAAGACCCAGGACTCATATTAGAATGGGATCCATCCAAGGCTTAGGGACCCCACTTAAGGGGCTAACAGCCCAGGACAGCAAGACAAACCAGCAGCTCAGTTCAAACCCAGACACATGGGCTCTGCTTTGAGACCCACTTGTCTCTAAGACTCTTCAGCATCTGGTACCAAAGAGAAACCAGAGAACCAGGGACAGCAGAGAAAGACCTGCTCCTGATATGACCCAACACTAAACCCGGAGGCCACTCATCCAACCAGGCACCTGGCATGGGCCAGAGGCAGATACCAAGGCCCCAGGGTTTCCTGATAAATAGAATTCATGAGAGCTCTGCTGTCTGAGGTCAGGAAATCCTGCACAAATAGGCCACACCAGCTTGCCACCTGTGTATTTCAAACAAAGACTTATTGTAACTATGTGTAAATACCATCACTGGGACAGCTGCACACTGGACAAAGAAGGGCTGGGGCAACCTAATGGGCTCCTGCTTCCTTTCCCACCCCGCGTCCTTCACAAGGGACTGCAGTACCTAGGTGGTCAGTGCCCTCTCAAAGGCGGCAATCTGCCCCACATACCTGTCCCACCCTCTGGCACAATGGCCAATCCTCTTCTGACATCAGTGGGAACTCCATCCCCCAGCACCAGCCAGTCATCTGGGAGCTGACAGATTCTCTGTCTCTCCAGTTGTCTGGGGTGGACTTCACCTGCCCAGCTGCCCACTGCCCACAGTGCCCTTCAGTTCAGCACAGCCTTTAAATAAGAGCCACACTGCCCACCTGTAAACCACCTGACCCATCACCTCATCCCCAACACAATGGACTGAGGACAGCTCACAGCTTCTCCACATAAAACACCCCTTTCACAGCAACTGCATCTTCCATCCCTCATGCTCTCACACACGCACAGGCTGCCCGTGTCCCTAAGGCAGCGCTAAGGGACCACGGAGAGCACGAGCCCCCCAGCGGGGTCTGCAGCAGACCCCCAGCAGGCTCAGCCAGGACAGGGGCTGACGGCACTGTGTCCCCAGGTGGACTGTCCTCTGGAGGGATCTTGACCCAGGATCTTCAGGGTCACAAGGGTCACTGACCTCACAGCTTTCTGCCTCTGGTTTGCCCCGAACATTCCCTCCTACACCCTCTGCCAGTGCCAGGCTATCAGGACTCCCTCTTCCCTCAGGAATCTGCTCCCACAACCAGGGAAAGAAAGCAGCGTGGAGGGTGCACAGAATTCATGGTGAAGCTGGAGTTCCTCCCCACGGGAGCTTTGCTCACAGTGCCAGCCCACAGGGAAGCGGGCAGCCTGGGGCAAGGTGTGATCTTAGGAGTTCTGGGCAGCTACAGGCCAGGTGCAGGGCCCTGGATTCTGTTCACCTGGAAGAGGAGAGGCGATGGCATCTTCTTAGAAAAGCATTTATCAGATGTGACCTGGTCAAGGGAACAATTTTTACCTTGTTAAACTATAAATGAGTGCCATAAAATGTATGTAATTCTGGGCTCCGGTCCAAATTACCTTCCTCTAAATCACAGGGCAGATATTGCCTGAGGCTGCTGGAATCTTCTTTTGGTCAAGGATAAGTCAGCATTTATAATGAACACCAGGAACTTTCTACCATACTATAAAATGTCTTTTATTTCAAGGCCACCCTTCCACAACACTCTTTAACCAGTTAAAAGAAGAATAGTAATCCCTGGTATCCAGTTCTCACCATTCTAAAGATAAATACAACCTCTGAGCTCTATCATGTTTCCATGAGGGTTTATCCTCAGACCTTAGAGCACTGGCCTCTCTCCCCACCAGCCCCGTCCACCTCAGTACAGAGATACATATACCAAAAAGCAGCACACAGTATGAAAATCATTTACCTCCAGAAATGTAAACATTCCCCAAATTAAATAGGATTTCCAGTAACATTTTATGATTGCTTTCACTAAAGAGGGTTCCTGTGCATCCTTCTGGGCTCTCTTAACTTCTTGATCCCAGTACCTGTGATACAAAACAAAGCACAGTGAAGAACAGCATGTCCACCATAGAAAAAATGGGAGAGGGACAGAGTGGAAGATAAGCGTTCAATACAGGGCACTCTGTGGCTGCCCCATAGATGCTGGCTACATGCTCCCAGGGCTCCTGAAAGATGAGCAGTGCACACTCTGAAGCACCAGAGAAACAGGCCTTGAGGGAAAAGTTCCAGATTCTAGAAACAAGTTCCTGCCAAGATTTGCTGGACTCACAGGTCATGAGCAGCTCAGGAGGGCAGACTCCCTCCTCCAGGGACCCCACCTCTGGGGACAGAGCTCGGCCTCCAGGGCTGTGGCTGTGGGCTCCCTCCACGCCCACAGATGCACAGGGAACGCAGGCCTCCAAAGTGGGCTAAGCCCAGGGTCAGTCTGAGGGGACTGAGCGTGCAGTGTCAGGAGAGGAGTCTCAGAAGAACCCAGAGGAAGGCAAAGCCGCCCCCAAACCTTTAGCCCCACGTGGAAATTCTCACTCTTTCTCCCCTTGTCCCTGATGTCTGTGCTCACCCTTGCAGCTCTTCTCCAAGATGCTGGGATCGATCTTCTGGAAACACCGAGTACATGTCATCTGGTTCTAATTTCCGTTTGTGACCAATTTTAAACAAGGGGTTTAGCCACCTGTTAAACATTAAAAGGAGAGTGACATATATCCAAATTATACATCCCTAATTAGAAACCTACATTCATGGACATNATTCTCCCATGAGCTGCCACAGCCAAGACCCAGGACTCATATTAGAATGGGATCCATCCAAGGCTTAGGGACCCCACTTAAGGGGCTAACAGCCCAGGACAGCAAGACAAACCAGCAGCTCAGTTCAAACCCAGACACATGGGCTCTGCTTTGAGACCCACTTGTCTCTAAGACTCTTCAGCATCTGGTACCAAAGAGAAACCAGAGAACCAGGGACAGCAGAGAAAGACCTGCTCCTGATATGACCCAACACTAAACCCGGAGGCCACTCATCCAACCAGGCACCTGGCATGGGCCAGAGGCAGATACCAAGGCCCCAGGGTTTCCTGATAAATAGAATTCATGAGAGCTCTGCTGTCTGAGGTCAGGAAATCCTGCACAAATAGGCCACACCAGCTTGCCACCTGTGTATTTCAAACAAAGACTTATTGTAACTATGTGTAAATACCATCACTGGGACAGCTGCACACTGGACAAAGAAGGGCTGGGGCAACCTAATGGGCTCCTGCTTCCTTTCCCACCCCGCGTCCTTCACAAGGGACTGCAGTACCTAGGTGGTCAGTGCCCTCTCAAAGGCGGCAATCTGCCCCACATACCTGTCCCACCCTCTGGCACAATGGCCAATCCTCTTCTGACATCAGTGGGAACTCCATCCCCCAGCACCAGCCAGTCATCTGGGAGCTGACAGATTCTCTGTCTCTCCAGTTGTCTGGGGTGGACTTCACCTGCCCAGCTGCCCACTGCCCACAGTGCCCTTCAGTTCAGCACAGCCTTTAAATAAGAGCCACACTGCCCACCTGTAAACCACCTGACCCATCACCTCATCCCCAACACAATGGACTGAGGACAGCTCACAGCTTCTCCACATAAAACACCCCTTTCACAGCAACTGCATCTTCCATCCCTCATGCTCTCACACACGCACAGGCTGCCCGTGTCCCTAAGGCAGCGCTAAGGGACCACGGAGAGCACGAGCCCCCCAGCGGGGTCTGCAGCAGACCCCCAGCAGGCTCAGCCAGGACAGGGGCTGACGGCACTGTGTCCCCAGGTGGACTGTCCTCTGGAGGGATCTTGACCCAGGATCTTCAGGGTCACAAGGGTCACTGACCTCACAGCTTTCTGCCTCTGGTTTGCCCCGAACATTCCCTCCTACACCCTCTGCCAGTGCCAGGCTATCAGGACTCCCTCTTCCCTCAGGAATCTGCTCCCACAACCAGGGAAAGAAAGCAGCGTGGAGGGTGCACAGAATTCATGGTGAAGCTGGAGTTCCTCCCCACGGGAGCTTTGCTCACAGTGCCAGCCCACAGGGAAGCGGGCAGCCTGGGGCAAGGTGTGATCTTAGGAGTTCTGGGCAGCTACAGGCCAGGTGCAGGGCCCTGGATTCTGTTCACCTGGAAGAGGAGAGGCGATGGCATCTTCTTAGAAAAGCATTTATCAGATGTGACCTGGTCAAGGGAACAATTTTTACCTTGTTAAACTATAAATGAGTGCCATAAAATGTATGTAATTCTGGGCTCCGGTCCAAATTACCTTCCTCTAAATCACAGGGCAGATATTGCCTGAGGCTGCTGGAATCTTCTTTTGGTCAAGGATAAGTCAGCATTTATAATGAACACCAGGAACTTTCTACCATACTATAAAATGTCTTTTATTTCAAGGCCACCCTTCCACAACACTCTTTAACCAGTTAAAAGAAGAATAGTAATCCCTGGTATCCAGTTCTCACCATTCTAAAGATAAATACAACCTCTGAGCTCTATCATGTTTCCATGAGGGTTTATCCTCAGACCTTAGAGCACTGGCCTCTCTCCCCACCAGCCCCGTCCACCTCAGTACAGAGATACATATACCAAAAAGCAGCACACAGTATGAAAATCATTTACCTCCAGAAATGTAAACATTCCCCAAATTAAATAGGATTTCCAGTAACATTTTATGATTGCTTTCACTAAAGAGGGTTCCTGTGCATCCTTCTGGGCTCTCTTAACTTCTTGATCCCAGTACCTGTGATACAAAACAAAGCACAGTGAAGAACAGCATGTCCACCATAGAAAAAATGGGAGAGGGACAGAGTGGAAGATAAGCGTTCAATACAGGGCACTCTGTGGCTGCCCCATAGATGCTGGCTACATGCTCCCAGGGCTCCTGAAAGATGAGCAGTGCACACTCTGAAGCACCAGAGAAACAGGCCTTGAGGGAAAAGTTCCAGATTCTAGAAACAAGTTCCTGCCAAGATTTGCTGGACTCACAGGTCATGAGCAGCTCAGGAGGGCAGACTCCCTCCTCCAGGGACCCCACCTCTGGGGACAGAGCTCGGCCTCCAGGGCTGTGGCTGTGGGCTCCCTCCACGCCCACAGATGCACAGGGAACGCAGGCCTCCAAAGTGGGCTAAGCCCAGGGTCAGTCTGAGGGGACTGAGCGTGCAGTGTCAGGAGAGGAGTCTCAGAAGAACCCAGAGGAAGGCAAAGCCGCCCCCAAACCTTTAGCCCCACGTGGAAATTCTCACTCTTTCTCCCCTTGTCCCTGATGTCTGTGCTCACCCTTGCAGCTCTTCTCCAAGATGCTGGGATCGATCTTCTGGAAACACCGAGTACATGTCATCTGGTTCTAATTTCCGTTTGTGACCAATTTTAAACAAGGGGTTTAGCCACCTGTTAAACATTAAAAGGAGAGTGACATATATCCAAATTATACATCCCTAATTAGAAACCTACATTCATGGACATTGTTAAAAAAAAAAGTCTACATTTTAAATATATAGATATGGGGAAAATTAGATATATGCCTACAAACACACATACATTCTAGGTATAGGAAAGTCATGCTGGCTTATATATTACATAATTAAAGCAGCCTCTTTGTGGCCTACTGAACATACATTGTACATCTGCTTTAATTATTTTTTTTGCTCTAATTTTAAGAAAAAAATATGTTTAAAAATCAAAATAAAGTAACAGTGGTTCAGGCATGCAGAATAGAGCTGAATGGCCATTGCGGGTAAGGCTGCAGATATCTTCCTGTATTACTGAGGACTTAAATCTTCTGAAATGTATCAGATTGAAGGATACCTACATGCGCTAGTGGTAAAGAATCTGTCTGCTACAGCAAGAGATGTAAGAGATGCTGGTTTGATCCCCAGGTTGGGAAGATTCCCTGGAGAAGGAAATGGCAACCCACTTCAGTGTTCAAACCTGGAAAATCCCATGGACAGGGGATCCTGGTGGGCTACAGTCCATGGGGTCGCAGTCAGACATGACTGAAGTGTCTTAGCACCAGTCATATTCAAAGCAGTTGCAAACTTGAAGTCTCAAGATCTCCTCAGATCAGTTGTCAACACAGAGGAGTTTTTACAGGGATTTATCTTGTGGACACAACACCCTGAGTCTAACAGGCTCTGGACCCTGAACTACTTACAGGCCTGTCAGACTCCCCTCAGCCAGAACACTCATGTGAGCCTCTTTCTGAACCCAACCTCCTGAAGACAACCTCAAGATAGGCAATAGCTTCCCAACTAAAATGCAGTTGATTCTTCTTATGGTCCTCCTCAGTATCACTCTCTGGAAAATTCATTTATTTTTAAAAGTAACATTCAAACATCCAAAAGGGCTGGAATTTTACTGACAGATCTGTCACCATCAGCCTCATTCGAGGCTAGCCCACCAGACTTTCAGGGAACTTCAGCTGACAATATCACCACACTATGGTTTAATTCCACCATGCCCAGGCTTCTGCCCAGGGACATCAGGGTTGCCCCCACTGCCACCACACCCCTGCAAAGACGTATGTGTTAGTCAAATCGCTGTTTTATGGGGGTCCAACCAACTGTTCACTATGAGCCCTCCACCTAAAGGCACGGCCGACTCTAGATAGTTACCATGCTTAAGGGCTCCGGGGACAGCATCATACCAAACATGGAGGGCCCTGGCCATGCGCAAGTACCCTGGATGGAAGGGCACCACCATGAGCCTAAATAAGACTCAATAAAATTCAAAGACCATGTGTGTGCCCCTGAGGGATGTTTCTTCCTCGAGGATCCTGAAGCACGGGCCACCCATGTTGGGCCATCAACTGTCTCCAAGAAAACTACCAGGGGACACTGGGCTATATGTGGTTCACACCCAGATCAAGGTTACATTCAGATTTTAATTACACTCGCACAAACTGTGAATCAAAGGGGGCCATTCTTCTAGTCAGGAGGGGAGCTGGACTGGTAATAGCAGTTGTCACTCTTGTTAGGCTCCCTGGTGAGCCTAGCATGAGAAAGAATTTATAATAACCTAAGTATAAAAAAAAAAAAAAGAAATTAAAAAATGTCAGAGACTGACCTAGGTAAGTAGAGAACCCAGTTCTAACCTTAGAATGACAAACTTCACTAGACCCTCTAGCCCACATGACACTTAACCACTGCAAAGCTCTTGACTCCCTGCTGGCTGATCAAGGGGGTAATTTGTGCCCCAACCATTTCCTGTTGTTTTTATGTTTACACTGGTGGTCAGATAGAAAAGAGTACATCCCAATTGCCAGAGAAAACTGCTTGCAGACAAAGACAAATATCATACGGTATCACTTATACACAGAATCTTAAAAAGCAGTACAAATGAACTTATCTACCAAAGAGAAATAATAGAGTTACAGATGTAGAAAACGAACTTATAGTTACCAGGGAGGGAGGGAAGAAGGGACAAATTGGGATGCTGGGATTGACATACATAAACTACTATATACGTATCCAACTCTTTGCAACCCCATGAACTGCAGCCTGACAGGCTCCTCTGCCCATGGGGATTCTCCAGGCAAGAATACCTGAGTGGGTTGCCATGCCCTCCTCCAGTGGATCTTCCTAACCCAGGGATCTAACCCAGGTCTCCTGCACTGCAGGCAGATTCTTTACAGTCTGAGCCACCAGGGAAGTATATATAAAATAGATAACTAATAAGAACCTACTGTATAGCAGAGGAAACTCTACTCAATACTCGGTAATAGCCTTTATCTTTTTAAAAGAAAAGAACCTTTTAAAAATAGTGGATATATGTCTATTGATTTACTTTGCTGTACTCCTGAAACTAACACAACACTGTAAATCAACTATGCTCCAGTAAAACTTTTTAATAGAGAGAAGATCACTTGGCCATATACTCAAAACAAGAAGGGCCTGGCTGAACAAATTTGTGACAGAAACAAAAGAAGGTTCCCCAGCTTCCCTGGGCTTCTAAGGCCATTCTTAGAACCCCTTACAGTTATTCTCCTTTTCTGGCTCTTTGACCCATGATTCTTCAATTGTCTCATTAGTTTTATCTCTTAGAGAACTGAGACAACCAAGTGGCAGATGGTCTTTACCAAGGCTATGAGCAACTGGGACTCTAGCTTGGTGACAATCAGATTCATTTTGGTGGAATCAGGAGAAATCCACTTCTCTCACTCAGAGTGAAAACAACACCCAGTTGTGGATGTGACTGGTGATGGAAATAAAGTTTGATGCTGTAAGAACAATATTGCATAGGAACATGGAATGTTAGGTCCAGAATCAAGGTATATTGGAAGTGGTCAAACAGGCGATGCCAAGAGTGAACATGAATATTTTAGGAATCAGTGAACTAAAATGGGGTGAAATGGGCAAATTTAACTCAGATGACCATTATATCTACCACTGTAGGCAAGAATCCCTTAGAATAAATGGAGTAGCCATCATAGGCAACAAAAGAGTCCAAAATGCAGTACTGGGGAGCAATCTCAAAAATGACAAAATGCTCTCTGTTCATTTCCAAGCCAAACTATTCAATATCATGGTAATCCAAGTCTATGCCCCAACCAGTAATGCCAAAGAAGCTGAAGTTGAACAGTTCTATGAAGACCTACAAGACCTTCTAGAACTAACACCCCCCAAAAGATATCCTTTTCATCATAGGGACTGAAATACAAAACTAGGAAGTCAAGAGATACATGGAATAACAGGCAAATTTGACCTTGGAGTACAAAATGAATCAGGGCAAAGGCAGAGTTTTGCCAAGAGAATGCACTGGTCATAGCAAACACCTTCTTCCAATAAAACAAGAAAAGACTGCACATGAACATCATCAGATGGTCAATACCAAAATCAGATTGATTATATTCTTTTCAGCTGAAGATGGAGACATTCTATACAGTCAGCAAAAATAAGACCGGAAGCTGACTGTTCAGATCATGAACTCCTTAGTGAAAAATTCAGTCTTAAATTGAAGAAAGTAGTGAAAGCCACTAGACCATTCAGATAGGACCTAAATAAAATAGCTTATGATTATAGAGTGGAAGTGACAATAGATTAAAGGGATTATATCTGAAAGACAGAGTTCCTAAAGGACTATGGACAGAGAGTAGTGACATTATACAGGAGGCAGTGATCAAGACCATCCCCAAGAAAAAGAAATGCAAAAAGGCAAAATGGTTGTCTGAGGAGGCCTTACAAATAGCTGAGAAAAGAAGACAAGAGAAAGGCAAAGGAGAAAAGCAAAGATATATGCATCTGAATGCAGACTTCCAAAGAATAGCAAGGAGAGATATGAAAGACTTCCTAGTGATCCAGGCAAAGAAATAAGGAAAATGTTAAAATGGGAAAGACTAGAGATCTCTTCAAGAAAATTAGTGAAGCCAAGGGAAAATTTCATGCAAAGATGGACACCATAAAGGACAGAAATGGTATGAACATAACAGAAGTAGAAGATATTAAGAAGAGGTGGCAAGAATACACAGAAGAACTATACAAAAAAGATCTTCATGACCCAGATAACAACGGTGGTGTGATCACTGGACAACAATCAGACATCCTGGAATGCGAAGGCAAGTAAGCCCTTGGGAAGCATCACTATGAACAAAAGTAGTGGAGGTGATGGAATTCTAGCTGAGGTATTTCAAACTCTAAAAGATGATGCTTTTAAATTGCTACATTCAATATATATGTACCCAACATAGGAGNAACGGTGGTGTGATCACTGGACAACAATCAGACATCCTGGAATGCGAAGGCAAGTAAGCCCTTGGGAAGCATCACTATGAACAAAAGTAGTGGAGGTGATGGAATTCTAGCTGAGGTATTTCAAACTCTAAAAGATGATGCTTTTAAATTGCTACATTCAATATATATGTACCCAACATAGGAGCACCGCAATATGTAAGACAAATACGAACAAGTATGAAAGGAGAAATAAACAATAACACAATAATA
>SJYM01009265.1:31969-42472 GCA_006410775.1 Tragelaphus imberbis
AAGAATTGATGCTTTTGAACTGTGGTGTTGGAGAAGACTCTTGAGAGTCCCTTGGACTGCAAGAAGATCCAACCAGTCCATTCTGAAGGAGATCAATCCTGGAATTTCTTTAGAAGGAATGATGCTAAAGCTGAAACTCCAGTATTTTGGCCACCTCATGCGAAGAGTTGACTCATTGGAGAAGACTCTGATGCTGGGAGGGATTGAGGGCAGGAGGAGAAGGGGACGACAGAGGATGAGATGGCTGGATGGCATCACTGACTCGATGGGTGTGAGTCTGGGTGACCTCCGGGAACTGGTGATGGACAGGGGGGCCTGGCGTGCTGCGGTTCATGGGGTCGCAAAGAGTTGGACACGACTGAGCAACTGATCTGATCTGATCTGAGTGGAGAAGGAAGAGTGTCCTCTGTGTCTCATCTTGGGACGAGGATAATTGTGGTAATGTTAACTGGTGTAAAGAACAATGAGAAATCATGATTTGTCTCATTCTGGACTCAGAGCTTTATGGACTTGTCCAGAAGGAGATGTTCAGTGCAAGTACTTAGGGTCTGAAACTTGACTGAAAGTTATTAGAATGTAAGTGGACACAAAGTCAGATCAGATCAGTCGCTCAGTCGTGTCTGACTCTTTGCAACCCCATGAACTGCAGCATGCCAGGCCTCCCTGTTCATCACCAACTCCCAGAGGTCATTGAGACTCACATCCATTGAGTCAGTGATGCCATCCAGCCATCTCATCCTCTGTCGTCCCCTTATCCTCCTGCCCCCAATCCCTCCCAGCATCAGAGTCTTCTCCAATGAGTCAACTCTTCGCATGAGGTGGCCAAAATACTGGAGTTTCAGCTTTAGCATCATTCCTTCCAAAGAAATCCCAGGGCTGATCTCCTTCAGAATGGACTGGTTGGATCTCCTTGCAGTCAGTCAAGGGATCTAATAATTAACAGATAAAGACAATGGGCAAGGAAAGAAAAAAGCTGCCAATACAGCACTAGAAAGCACAGTGACTTTCTGAGAGGGACTGGCAAAGGAAATTGAACCCCGAAAGCAGAGGAGTAGAAGTAGTATCTGGGGCCAGGAAGCCATGGGGAGGAAACTTTCAGAAAGAAGGTGGGAGTAGTCTGAGTATCAGACACTACATGAGGAAAGAGGAAAAACCTTTGGATTGATCAACAAAGGGGTGAAAAGTGAAAGTGAAGTCACTCAGTCGTGCCTGACTCTTTGCGACCCCATGGACAGTAGCCTGCACCAAGCTCCTCCATCCATGGGATTTTCTAGGCAAGAGTACTGGAGTGGGTAGCCATTTCCTTCTTCAGGGAATCTTCCCAACTCAGGGATCAAACCCAGGTCTCCGGCATTGTAGACAGACACTTTACCATCTGAGCCACCAGGGAAGTCCAACAAAGGGGTACTGGTGTCTTTTGCAGAGCTGGTAATGATATCCTGACACACAGGTGAGGTATAACCAGGAGAGGACCGAGAGGGGAAAAAAAGATGGTAGAAGATGTGGAGTTAAAGGAAACTTTTGGTTTTTTGTTTCTCTTTTGAAGAAATTGAGGAAGACACATAGTAATGTCTTGAAGGACATGTAAAGAGAAGGGCTAAAGAGAGCAGAGGGAGGGATCAAGCCTGCAGAGTGCTGAGACACCTGAGATTGGAAGTGTTGGTGGCAAGTAGATCAGGTGGCGGGGCTTCCCTGGTAGCTCAGCTGGTAAAGGATCCGCTTGCAACACAGGAGACCCCAGTTTGATTCCTGGGTTGGGACGATCCCCTGGAGAAAGGATAGACTACCCACTCCAATGTTCTTGGGCTTCCCTGGTAGCTTAGATGGTAAAAAATCTGCCTGCAAAGCGGGAGACCTGGGTTCGATCCCTGGCTTGGGAAGAGATCATGGAGGAGGGCCTGGAAACCCACATCAGTATTCTTGCCTGGAGAATCCCTATGGACAGAGGAATTTGGTGGGCTACAGTCCATGGGGTCCTGAAGAGTTGGACATGACTGAGCAAGGGCTAGAGTCCATGGGGTCATGAAGAGTTGGACATGACTGAGCAACTAAGCACAGCACCTCACAGATCGGGTGGCTCATAGGGATAAAGAACCCGCCTGCCAGGCAGGTGATGTGGATCTGATCCCTGAGCCAGGAAGATCCCCTGGTGAAGGGAATGGCAACCCACTTGAGTATTCTTGCCTTGGAAATCCCATGGATAGTGGAGTCTTGCAGGCTATAGTCCATGGGGTTACAAAAGAGCTGGACTTGGACAAAGAGACTAAATAGCAGCAGCAGATCTAAAATCTAGGAGGTGGTGAGAACACTCGTTTTTAGAGTAATAGAATCCTGAATCTACCACTTATTAGCTTAGCAAACTTGAAACTTCTTTGAAGGATAATCCCCTCATACATGACTTGAGAAAAATAATAAATACCTTTCAGTATTTCTGTTAAAATATTGGACTAGTAAAAATTCACCCACTAGGCACATATTATTATAATATGCACAAGTCACTGGAATTGTGACAGATATCTGAGCTCTCCACTCAGGCACTGAGGCCTAGAATTAGTTCTTTGGGGACCAAGATATGGTCAAGTCTTCCTGAATTCAGCCACATCTATTAAACAGACACACATGGTCAACACCTGAATATGTTCCACTTTTTTCCAAATTTTAATGTAGAACCTATAGCCAACCATAGAAGAAAAGCCCAGGTCACAAACTTATAAAGACAAGAGAGAATGCTAATTTATCTCAGTTCTCCTGAAAATATTTGCTTGGTCCCTATTTTAACATGTGCTTTTGGTATGATGGGAAGAGGAGACTGAAGCTGGAGGAAACTAGGAGAGGTTGCTTTGGGCTTTTAATTACTTTTATAAAAACTGTGCTTACATTTAAATGGAAAATAGCTGTATTGTTATGCTGATGATATCTGTTTTACTAACAGATACTGAGAGACAAGCACTGAGTGTTCATGGACAACGATTCTGCTACAAGTCCTGTTACCATCTCTGTGCCCTCAGCACCTAAAATACTTTAGGAGAACTGCAGAGTCTCCATAAATGTCCTTAGTCTCTGTGGCTCAGGAAAGATTCCACACTAGATGCCTGAAAACTGGGCCAACCCTTTGGTATTGTGGTTTTGGTGTCTCAAGATGGTTTTAAAGTAGAATACAAGTGGGAAGCACGTGGAGTAGTTAATTTTTTTTTTCTCTGCATTTTCCACTTATTCTTTTTGAATATTTGGCAAAGTGTTTTTCAAGTCCTGGCCTCTCTCAGATATTTTAGTTAGAATTAGCACAAGGGTGACTTTTTGATCCTTACTCAGTGCATTCATTTAAGTGGAAGCAGGGCCCTGTGTTAAGTGTGGTGGTGCCAGAAATGGGACAGGTCAAAGTGAAAAGTTAGACTGTGGAGTATAGCTGCATTCTGTATATTCCCCTGGAATACTTCTCCAGAGACTATAGCTCCAAAGGGAAAATACAAAGGTTCTTGGATTTCTTCTACAAAAAAAAGTAAGGATAATGCATTAATTGCCTAATCTTACCCTATAATCTCTCCTTTCCCTGAATTTTTGCTGGGTCTAGTGTATATGCTCTGGCTTATGCTTCTTGCTTTATGTAAATCTTTTTTCTTAGTGTCTACATGTGTTCCTTGGAGACAGTGGGTATGCCTTTCACTTATTTTGTGTCATCCTCTCCCTCCAAGGCTTAGCACAATGCAGGTTCTGGTCATTGCTGAGTAATTTTAAACCACTGACTCACCTGTGTTGTGTAGCACAGCCATTCTCATTCTGTGTGGACTCGAGGTAGCAAATCTCCTAGATTATGCGGAACTCTCTGAGGTCATGAAGATCTTGGCAAGCATGAGTGTGGCACAAAAACTCATGAACAGTGCTCTTGAATGACATGTACAACTAGAATTACCAAATTCCCTGCAAAGCTACTTTAGGAGTAATAACACCACTGTAATTACTTTTAGGTAGTTCTTTGCAGCTTGAAACTTAGTTAATAATGTATTACTCAGTTTAATGTCACTAAACTCTGTCCTCTGATCAGAGCAAAGCTCTGTTCTCAAGTGAGAAAATTGGAGTGCACAGAGATAAAGGGCTTAGTGTTTACAAAATGGGTGAGTGGCAGAGCTGATGTCTGAAGCAAGGCTTTCTGCATCCAAATACAGTGTCCTTCCCATCCCTCTACACTGACAAAGTGAACTGCTTTTCCACATAATAAAACTCTCTGGGACAAGAAGGAGAGGCAGATGTATTTCCCTAAATAAGAGAGATGGAGAGATGAGGAGATGATCTTAATTCCAAGTGTGATGCATTTGTCTAAAATAATTTCTTCACCTGGACATTTAACAGTCATGTTCCAGAATCTGGGGAAAGAAACAGAATGAAGCAAGGGGACAAGAATAAGTCCTCCTTAGTAAAAAAGAAAGGGTTAAAATTTGACCCTTTGAAAGTTTAACGTGGGTAGTTTAAGGTTTAATTATCTAGATACCAAAAACTAGGCTGAAACTCTGTATTTCCTTCCTGATGTCTTTTCAGCTTATAGGGAAAAAGTGAAGGGGTGTGTGTCTGGGGGAAGGGTTAGGGAGGGAAGAATAAGACTCTTTCCTTCTAACAGGCTTTCTTTAAAAAAAAAGAAAAAGAAAAGGAAAGAGAAACAAACGTTTGCTTCTGTGATTAAGTCACATTTATGTTTAAAACATAAATGAAATAGGGACAGTTCGAGGCACAGGGGCTTGTGTTCTGATTTGGTTGTTTACCATCAATCAGACGGTTGCTTGGCAGACACTGGATGGTTATGAGCCTGAACAAGCTGAAAAGGGGCAGGAAAAGAAGTGGAGGCAGCATTCTTCCTATTTAAAGCTGCATCGCTTGAAAAAAGTTTTCGCAGACTGTGCTGGAGCTGGTGCTGAAAAAGGGGGTTTGCAGAGGCTGCCCTGGGGCTGGTGCTGAAAGAAGAGCCCGCAGCTGACTTCATGGTGCTACAATAACCTTAGAATATACTTTTAACTCCCAGGAGGACCCACATGTCTAATATTTAGACATGATGGCAAACTGGGTGGAAGCAAGACCTCTGCTCATTCTTACTGTTTTATTAGGGCAATTCGTCTCAATAAAAGCCCAGGAAGAAGACGAGGATGGTAAGTTTGCCGTTTGCTTTCCTTCTGCTGTTTATTGCACGGTTTGGAAAATGGGTGGAATATTAAGCCTCAGGAAGAGCACGAAGAGGAGGTTCTGGTTTGAAGTTGAGAAGGGGGCTGACAGATTTGCACCTGGGAAACAGCTCGGAAGACAATCGGGGACATTTGTAAATCCGGAGCCTCTACATCCGCCGTTCGAAGAGTACACTACTGAATTCTTTTCGCGAAAGCCTAGGATAAGTCCTTTTGCCTGAATGTGGAGAGTGGGAAGTTTAAAAGAAAAGGAGAGTGCTTAAAACGGAGGGCTAGAGACACTCTTAGAGGAGGTATGTTCTGTGGGCTAGAGTTCTCAGAGCAAGGAAAAGTCGCGGCAGAAGCAGAGTAGGGTGGAGCCTTTTTTTGTACGGAACTTCAGCTGCTTCATAAAATTCTTTGTTTAGAAAAACCTCTGTAGCCACTCATTTTGTCTTTGACTCCTTATTCTTTTCTCTTTATAGATTTTTGCGTCCCTTCTAGTTTCATTTGTGATCTTACAACCACTTTTGCTTTCTCTGAGACAAGTCTTTCTTTCTCCATAGCAGAGGTTGATAGAAGCCAGATTTCTTATTTTCCCACCCTACTGACTTGACTATCAGGACAGTGGTGGTTCCCTGTTTGGGGCGGAAGGCAGGAAATCGGCATGTCTTATATAATTTATTTATCACGGAGTATTTGCACGGGCATTATTCATTAGACACAAGTTTCCTTTCTTCTCTTTTTTTAAAAATGTAAGACAAATCTTGCCTGGTTACCAATTTTTTTCCTATGAAATTTGCATATGTTAGGGTTGCTTTCTATGGTATGGTTAAGCAAAAATGTGTGGCTGCTAGCAAATATAAGAAAATATTTAAATTGGTTTCACATTGTTAAATCCTTACCCTCCAGGCCTGAAGTTTCAAATACAGACATGTACTCTTTCATAATAGGCTTTAAAGATTTTCATAACAATTTAACATCAAACTCAAGCTTTTAAAACTTAGCACACTTATTAAACTTTTCTATTACTGTCCTTCATATATATTTTATGGCTATATACACACACATTTAAAACCTGTTTCTGTGTATTTTTGCTCTATAAATGTTCATAAAATTAATCTAGAGACCCCGAGGTCTAAAACACATTTAGAGTGAAAATAAGAATCTGGGATGAATACCCAAGAATCTGTCCAGAGTCCCATAGAGGGGGCACTTTCTAAAATCTTGAAACTTTTATGTTACTTTTTATGTTTTAAAAAATGAGACAATTCATAGAAGATTAAACCTCTTGAGTTTCCTTGTAATGTTGTGAAAAGCATGTGTAGTTTGGAAGGGCTGTGGAGATAATAGAATAAGAAGTCAGGAAAGGGGAGGAAAAAATGCACAAAATTACTATAGCAATAGAAATATCTGAATATAAAAGAAGTCGACTCCCCTCCCCCACCAGAAAAACCAACAACTTTCATTCAAAATTTTACACAACTTTCCCTGTTACTATATTTTAAGATAAATAATTTTCATTTATAAGGTACGAAAATAATTGAACATGTGACTAAATGAATGTTTCCTAAAGTATATGGAGTAGGCCATATGTTAAAAGACTTTCTCAAATAGTTGTAATTACATTGTAGATGTTTCTGAAAAATGAGCAGAATTCAATTTACCTTAACACTAATTTATATAAATGTTAGAAGTGTGATGCTTGGTGCAAAAAAGCCTTCTCTCCCCAATATATCCAAATAGCATAGAACATGGAATTCCAAACATTTTACAGAAAAAGGGTAAATTGCTTGCATACATATTGTAAAAGAATAAATTGCTCAGTTATGTTACTCAAACTAAGAGAATATGTGTGATAAAAATTCAATAGCAAAAGTAAATAGTTAAGCTCTTAATTAAAGGTGATATAAAAAAGAATTCCATAATCCAGGATATTCAAAACTACATAACTTGAACTTACCATGCATATTTTAGTTTAAGTTATATTGTGTGAATACTTGGCAATACTTTATTTTTCCTGTTCAGGCTTGTCACAAACTTAATAGAAGAATCAGACTTTTGAAACTCCATGTAATTTTAAGTTTGGAGAAGAGTAAGGTAAATTTTTAAACTAAAGAAGTTTCTAAGGCACACATGCAAAACAATATGTTTTTCAAGTTTTAGCTCTAAATCATATAATGTGGTGCTGACTTTGTGTATGAATATGTCCTCTTTGAAATGTAGAGACTTATTATCATGTGTAAGTACATACTTATAAGTTTTTTTTTTTTTCTTTTCAGGACTTCAAAGTATATTTTTCTTCTGTTTGACTGTGATTATTTTTACCAGAAATTTAAAATTTATATTTTACATAAGTTACACATATAATGTCTTATAGAAATACTTATGAATGATGAGATAAAAGAAAACAAATAAAGCTTTAGGCCTCTTAAGCCAAAATCGTTACTCCTTCTCACTAAATTTTAAGAACTGAGTTGATTTTTTAAATTCATAAAAGTGACAAAGTTTGAGAGTTGGACTAAGTTTAGTTGGGGCTATTAAGTAAAATTAAGTAAACAAATGAGTTAAGATAACAAAAATCAGCTTTTCATGAGTGTGTGTGTGTGTGTGGAAGTGTGTTGGCTTTGGGGGAGCTGCTTGAAGAGATATTCCCATTTGTTTTTGTAGGAGAAAATACTAGTGCATTTATACTAATTTTTATATTCCTGAGTAAAGGTCTAATATCTAGGTCTAATACCTAATAAAGGTCTAATATCTAATACTTAAATACATTCTTGTTATTAGAAGTGGACATATTTAATCTTGGAAAATAATCTTTGATATGAATCATTGATTTCAACAACAGAGAAACAGTGGAGAGAAGGAAAGCTACAGAAGCGTACTGTTTTATTTCCAGAGACTATAAATGTCAGTGCTTCTCAGAGGCCAGGCAGATGACATCAACAAGTGAAGCAAGAGAGTGTATATCAACAGGTGATGGTAGGGCTATGGAGAACTGAAGATGCCTGCCTACTTGAAGCCATTCATATCTAATGTTTTCAGAAAGTATTACCTAAGCCAAATACAGTATATTTTGAATGTCACGTGTGGCTCATGGACCATAAATTTGCAACCCTCTTATTTGTAACGCTATACTAGTATCATAGACCCAAGCTGACTTCTGATTACTGAGAGATGAGGGGCTCACAGAGGATGAGATGTTTGATGGCATCACTGGCTTGATGGACATGAGTTTGAGCAAGCTCTGGGAGTTGGTGATGGACAGGGAAACCTGGAGTGCTGCAGTCCATGGGGTCACAAAGAATCGGACACCACTGAGACTGAACTGAACTGAGGGGCTCACAGTTCTTTCTACAGCTTGGGTACTTAGTTGCTCGGTCATGTCCAACTCTTTGCGACCCCATGGACTGTAGCCTGCCAGGATGCTCTGTCCATGGGGATTTTCTAGACAAGAATACTGGAGTGAGTTGCCATACCTTTCTCAAGGGGATCTTCCCAACCCAAGGATCTAACTCAAGCCTCCTGCATTGCAGGCGGATTCTTTACCGTCTGAGCCAACAGGGAAGCCCTTTCTATAGTATGGCCTCCTGCATTTTTATTATATTATGTCTGGCATTTATCTCATCATTCAAATACAAATAACAAGAAACAATGCTTACTATTTAGCAGTACTTGGATGGGATCATTTTAAAGGCAGTAGAGAATGTAAATATATAGTTTAAGATACTTGTTCACTCATAAATTGTTTTAAACTTTTTACTGTTGAAATTGATACTTTGGATCATACTCATGTAGGATATGCACACTTTTCTTTTACAGAGAATGTTTTAAGCTAGGTCCACCTGCATATAGGAAAGTGTAGTAGTTTAAACAACAAAAAAGTGTTTTTTTTTTCTTATTTTATAAGCTTCTAGTTTAGTAGTGAAAGGTTGGTTTACCAACTCTACAGAATCCAGGGATTCAGTTTTTTCTAGCTCTCTTATATTCCTAGGGTGCAGTTTTTGATGTTCTAAATTCCTAGACAGCTACTGGAATCCCAGCCATTATATTTACTTTCCTGGCTTCTAGATAGAGAATAGGAGATAAAGGCTGTAATTCTTTTTTAATGGAGATTGTTAAGTCATCATATCATTTCTACTTACTTGTAAGTCATGTGGTCACACAAAGCTACAAGGGCTGCTGGGAAATGTAGTCTTAGCTGGGTAACACTGACAATATACTCTGTTGAATAGAGTTATGGAGGATATAAAAGAGAGAATAGCTAATAGGAGGTAACTGTAATCCTGGCCACAGTGGGCATAATTATCAGCCACTTTCAGTGGAATAGACCTGGTTTCATTGGACAGAATATAGTTGAGTAACCAGACTTACCCTGGTTATTGTTCATTCCTAGGTAGAATACAAAGCCAAGAACACCGGATGGCGCTTAATGGTTTTTATTCTTTACAATTCTTTCCGTAGTCTCTTCGGATAACTTTACTTTTATAAAAATTAGAATGAGGCTTTATTTTGGAGAGTTTCTCTCTATATACGTGATTGGTAGATTGATAGGTACAGTCAATGTTTTATATTGACACATGGAGGGTAGACTTTGATCATAACTCTAGGTTAGTTGGTAAGCAATCCACACAGATCAGTGCTGAGCTGATTGCATAAAAACATCACCTGAAGAACTTGTTGCCAGTACAGAATCTAGGCGCCTCTTGTTCCCAAATATCCTGATTTGGTGGTTGTGGATGGGGTTTGGGAAGCTTTCTAGGTGATGGATTCATGCTGGTGACCCACTGTGTTAAATCTCCGCCTAGACTCTTGATCTTGATGTGGCATCAGTTGGCTTCCTCTTCTAAGGCTACACACTGTGACTTTGCTAATAACTTGTTGTTCTAGTCATTCCTTTCACTTATAAGCCTGCTTATTGAAAATTTATAGATAAGACATTGTGAGTTCACAATCATTTCTGGAAAAAATAATCAAGACCCAAATCCTCCTTATGGCAAGTTAGATGAATCATTCTACTATACAAAGGTCACACTGTTAAAATGTATTTTCAGGTGACTATATAGTCTTTTTTTTCTTTCTTTTACTTCCTGCTCTTCACACTTTTATCATATCCCCGAAGGCCAAAGACTCATGGCGTTGATCATTCTAGAAGTGCACATAATGCCATATGTTAAGTAAAAACATCAAGAGGAAGTTTTGTTTTGAGAGGAGGAGACTTAGAGATTAAAGTTATGTTAATCTATTTTCTTTTTTTAATCAAATAGTTTGTTCCTACTTGAAGGAGAATTCATGTATCATTTCTTAGTCTTACATGGCAATTTATAAAATATTTAAAATTGGATCAGTCACTTTG
>SJYM01009265.1:48923-62912 GCA_006410775.1 Tragelaphus imberbis
AGTTTTATAAAGAAAGCTTATACTTTCTTTTGAGAGGCACAAGGGCACTGGCCATTCTAAGGCAAATGAGTGGTTCTGATATAGGAATCTTCTTTTTGTGCTGAAACAAAGAAAAAAACACTTGGAGCCAGTGAAGGGGGAACAATCGACCATTCCGTTGACAGCTTGTGTTAAAGCTTTCAGGTGCTACGAGTAGTATGTCTTTCTGAGTATTCACAAAAAAATGACTTCTTTTTTCATCCCTTCCCCGTTTCCTTTTAAATCTTGGTCTCTACATGTTAGATTGGGCATGTGTTTGTTTGTGTTTTTATTTTCTCCCTTAGGCACAGTAAAACTGAACTGAATTTTATTGAGAAACAACTAATAAGTTCCTGAACCAATGGAATTTTCATTAGCCTGGGAAGATTTCAGGATACTTGTAGTCTATTTCATTAAAAAAAATGGGGTAATTCCTTTATGAATCAGGATTGAAACAGTGAGTGCTAAAGAAATTAATCAGTGGATGCATTTAAAGTCTGTTGGCAGTGTTTGTGTTTGGGTATGTGGAAGATGACGAAATAAAATTAAATTAAGTGTTTTATGATAATTAGTATTTTCGTGATATTTTGGTGCATTCAGGATATAAATATTTCATACAACTGTTAAAGCTATAATCACTTGATCTACCTGGTACCCTCTCCACATCTATTCTGTGGATACAATGTTGCTAAAGCCCTAGGAGGACAAGCAGTTCGAGTTTTAAGAAAACAGTTTTGAAGTAGATGACTTTTAATTTTTTTTTTTTTAAGGGAAATATGCTTTAAACTTTCAGTTTGAAGGAAAGGCATTCAGCGATCTACCTGAGAATCAAGGTCTCACACCGAAGGTTTATTTGAATGTCTTCTTCTCAAATATGGGCTTCTCAAGTGGTGCTGGTGGGAAAGAACCCTCCTGCCAATGCAGGAGACTTAAGAGATATGGATTTGATCCCTGGGTTGGGAGGATCTCCAAGAGAAGGGCATGGCAACCCACTCCAGTATGCTTGCCTGGAAAATCCCATGGACAGAGGAGCCTGATGGGCTACAGTCCATGAGGTCGCAAAGAGTCGTACACAACTGAGCAATTGAGCATTCACCCAATCTGAGTGTATTATTATATGGTAATTTACCTTTTATGATTTTCCCCCAATAGTCTCTGGCCATCAAAATCAGCTGACATCATGGCTCTGGGTGAAAGTCCCAGTACTGGGTGGACTATATGGCTCACACCATGGGCAGATGAAACACAGCTGTCATAGACATTCTATGTTTGTCCATGGATGGTTCCACAGTCAAGACATTAGAATCACTTCAAATCCATTCTAATAGAAACTGAAAGTTGACTTCATATAATCAAAATGGAAATTTGTCCACAGGATTCCCACTGTTTCTAAAGAGGATATTTGAGTTTCTTCAGAATAGAACTGTATGATTGTGCATCATATAGAAGGTATAAGTACATGGGAAGATGAGTTTGTGGTATTCTATCCAAGGATATCAATTAACAGTTGGCACAGATAGCCTCATTGAAGGCTATTGTGTCTTGTAGGATTTATTTAGAAAATTTCAAAGAGGCTGGGAAAGTTTGTGATATCTCTTAATTTTTTTCTTAGATTTCTCTAATTTTTTTAACCCTATATGCCTACTACTAAGTCATTTCAGTCGTGTCCGACTCTGTGCGACCTCATAGACGGCAGCCCACCAGGCTCCCCCATCCTTGGGATTCTCCAGGCAAGAACACTGGAGTGGGTTGAAGACACGTTCATTTTGGAAAGAACACATAAACACAACCACAGTCCTGTATCTCTATTATTTTGAGCTAACAACATAGATACTTATAACTAGGCCAGATAGGCCATAGGAATAGTAGGAAAAGGGTAGTGTCTCACAGTTAGATGTTTTTAATTCTGGGAAATTTCTTCAACTCCCAATTACTACCATTTTTCTACACTTAGGACCTTTAACAGTGAACAGTTTCTACATTTAGAACTTCTCCTTTTCCATTTAGTTTCAAAAAGCAATTAACGGAGCCTGGGTCTTTGGAGTCTCACATTTGAACCCTGCGTTTTTGCAACCTTGTGGCCTTGAGCAAGGTACGGATCTTTGAGATTCAGTATTTTCATCTGCATATTGAAAAATTGAATTTTAATTTATAGGCACTGAAGAAAAGTAGATATTATTCTTTTAGGATGAATCCTCTGGTTAGGCCATTAGAGTTTTCCCCATAACTGAAATAATTTTTATCAGACCATCCCCAGTTACTAAAATGGTAAGACAAACGATGGAGGAGCAGAATTCCTGGAGCAGAACAGGGCCGGGGATGGGGGTCGAGAGGAGTGAAATGGTGATAAGAAATTTTGTTTATTTCATGCTTTTCCCTTGGGCCAGGCCTGTGCTCAGCTCTTGATTATTCACAAAGGAAAAGCAAACTGGTACAACTCCTGAAAGTTTTACTTTGGTATTAGGATGCAATCACAAACTGAGTGGTACATATACTCATTTGATTTTATTCTTTTTTTCTATTATACAGCTTTTGGTAATTGTTTGAACATTTGGTTCATGTAGAGTTGTTCCAGAAAAGTGAAAGTATGCTCAATACATCCAGCATTTATTTCCTTTCCTGAGATTTCACTGGTTCAAGACAGACTTATTTGGACCCTGGCAATGCTTTCATGAGGGATGGTGTGCACCTCCACCTGGGTGGTCAAGGTGGAAGAAGAAGCTGTGTGAGCTCATTCCACTTCTCCTAATTCAACATGGCAATGGGATCCAAAGAGCACTTGGCTCTGAGTCAGACAACTCTTGTAAAATTCTGATTCTTTCCTCATAAATTCCTTATAAATATAATATGTTGGAACCTTAATTTCCTCATTTATAAAATACAGATAATGCTTTTTATTTTTCTATCTCACAGATTCAGAATGAAGAATTCATAATAATGTCTGCAGAAATTCTGTGTCAGATTTAAAAGCCTCAGTAAGGGTCTATATGATTTATTGTAATTAAATTTTAGATGAATATAAAATAATGGTTTATTTTAGGTAAATGAGAATATTTATAATCCAAAGGAACAGAAAATTCTTCATGAAAATGAAAGAAAGCAAAGTTACTGGGTTTCTTTAAAACCTTGAATTGCAGAGAGTAAAATACCTTGCTTACATAACCATCCAGAAAACTCCCAAAGCCCCCAAATAGGAATTAAATAGGAAAAAATGAGAATAGAGACCTTGCCTTGAGGGTAAACAGAACAGATGGAAAAACAAAACGTGATTTTTCTAATATAACTGGACTGCAGTCGCTCTACAAGCAAAAATGTAGCTTCCTGGCAGAAGGCTGAATCCACTGTTATTATTACTTTTTTCCTATTCATCTCTCATCAGGAAGCCTGTCTCAAAATCAAAGTTAAGCTCTAAGGGCCTGTTTGCAGCATGGTATCCCTTTTCCCTGGGTCAGAAGGTGGCTGTGAGACAGAAGTTTAAACTGTTGATAAATATCCACAGCAATCTGAGCCAAGTGTTTAGACAAAGGTTCCATCATCCCTCAAGCCTGTCTACTTTCTGGTGTATTTTAAGACTCTCTACTTGTTCAGAGAGAAACATGCAGTTAAAGAGATGAGGGCCTCAACTAAATAGACTGTTTCTTTCTTTCATGAATGAATTGTTGAAATAATTTTAAAGAAAAGTTTCTAAATTAAAACTAGACCAGGTCGCAGGAAATCTGCATTCTAATTGTAGCTCTGTCATGAACTAAATTGGTGATCTTGCAGAAGTGATTTACAATTTCTGGGCCTCAGTTTCCTCCTCTGTAAGAACTGTGGTATATTATCCAGGAATATTTCCTACTCTGAAAGTCTAGAACTATAGAAGGTTTACATAAACTTACTCACATAGGTTAGATTTATGCTATACCACCATGAGGAATTTCATGTATGAGTTTTGGTAGGTTGAGGCATTATGCATAATTTCAGTAGGTAATATCTTTCTGTAATTTTAAATTAGGATTTGAAGTTTTGATCCAGGTTTCTGGTTATTTACCTGTGTGTAAGGCTGAACGCTGCAGAATTGATGCTTTAGAGCTGTGGTGTTGGAGAAGACTCTTGAGAGTCTCTTGACTGAAAGGAGATCAAACAAGTCGATCCTAAAGGAAATCAATCCTGACTATTCATTGGAAGGACTGATACTGAAGCTGAAACTCTAATACTTTGGCCACCCAATGTGAAGAGCCGACTCAGAAGAAAAGACCCTGATGCTGGAAAATATTGAAGGCAGGAGAAGGGGACAGATGGTTGGATGACATCACTGACTTCATGGACACGAATTTGAGCTAGGTCCAGGAGACGGTGAAGGACAAGGATGCCTGGCAGTCTGCAGTCCATGGGGTTGCAAAGAGTCAGACATGACTGAGTGACTGAACAACAATAATGTGCTAAGTCGCTTCAGTCATATTTGACTCTTTGCGACCCTATGGACTGCAGCCTGCCAGGCTCTTCTGTCTATGGGATTCTCCAGGCGAGAATACTGGAGTGGATTGCCATTCTGCCCTCTAGGGAATCTTCCAGACCCAGGGATTGAACCTGAGTCTTATGTCTCCTGCATTGGCAGGAGACTACCTTACTATGATTTATTTAAGTAACGCAACTCCCCAAATGATCTGTTTTCCAGTGATGGCTTTTCAGGTGTCCTAGGTGGTTCAGATAGTAAAGAATCTGTCTGCAGTGCAGGAGACCTGTGTTAGATCCCTGGGTTGGGAAGATCCCCAGGAGGAGGGAATAGCCACCCACTCCAGTATACTTGCCTGGAGAATTCCATGGACAGAGGAACCTGGCAATCCATAGGGTCACAAAGAATCAGACATGACTGAAGTGACTTAGCAGACACACACACAAATGGCTTTACAAAGTTTCTAGACTTTGTTGTAAAGGTAATTGTGAAAAAAACTTCACAATAATCTGGCAATAAGTTTTGTATATTTCAGATTAACTTTGAAGTTTTCAATTAGAAAATTTGTAGCTGTGTTATACTAGTTCAATCATAAGACTTGATGCTGTATAAATATTTTTTGTTGGGATAGTGGTCAAAATTTAGTGGCATCCTAGGCTCTTGCCCTTAAAGCTGATGGATTTGTCTTTGCAGTGAGGACATTGCTTACTTTTCCTGGTCGTCTGCCGAACCTACTAAACTGCTATTTTATCTAGCCTTTTAAAAAAAGGTGGAAGGAAGGAAGGATAGAAGGAAGGAGAATTTAAAGCTTATGAGATTTCCCTGAAGAGTAGATCATGAGATTATCATGATTGTTCTTGATTCCTTATACCTGTTCCCAAGTCCTTATTTTTCTTTATTAATAATATTTGTTGGGAGATATGTACATATTTGGAGAAGGCAATGGCACCCCACTCCAGTACTCTTGCCTGGAAAATCCCATGGACAGGGGAGCCTGGTGGGCTGCAGTCCATGGGGTTGCTGGGAGTCGGACATGACTGAGCGACTTCACTTTCTCTTTTCACTTTCACGCATTGGAGAAGGAAATGGCAACCCACTCCAGTGTTCTTGCCTGGAGAATCCTAGGGACAGGGAAGCCTGGTGGGCTGCCGTCTACGGGGTCACACAGAGTCGGACACGACTGAAGTGACTTAGCATAGCATAGCATAGCATGTACATATTTAGTTTGAATATTTAGAAGGTTTGATTTAGTCCATTGATATTTTTTGAGCACATGAGGTTGCAAAGAGTCAGTCACGACGGAGTGACTGAACACCACCACCACCATGCTAAGTTGCTTCAGTCATGTTTGACTCTTTTCAACCACCTGGACCGTAGCCTGCCAGTAGGTTCTGTCCATGGGGTTTTCCAGGCAAGAATACTGGAGAACTTTTTGGAACATGCTACTTGCCTCCCATTTTCTTCAGGAAAAATGAGGAATTCCATTTTTGCGTTTTATTTCCCAGTTTTCCTCCTTCACTGATAGTGATTTAGTTCTCTAAGCATTTAGGTACCCAAGATCAGCTAGAATTTCACTCCCAGGCATTCTGGGCAGAAAATAGCCTTAAAAATGTCTTTACAAGAAGTACATTTGTTTAATTAAGATACAGGAAAAATTTAAATTAAAAATGCTCACAATCCATGTTAAAATCAGAAACACCAGTGGGAGAAAGCTGTCAGGTTTTAGATTAATGTACTCTTTGATAATGAGATATACTTGGTCATCTTAAAGCAGATAACAATAATTTACTTCTTTGGGGAATATAAATCTCATTCTCAAAAACCATTATGTAAGTGTTTTAGTGACAGAATTTGCTTCAGATGACTCTGAAAATTTTGACTTTTTTTTTTTTAAAGAAATAGTTCTCTGATCTCAAGCAATGATGATTTTGACTTGCTTTTCTCTACAGAGCAGTAAATTCCCACCATGCAACCTACTTTCATCCCTTCATTATTTATTATAATGATTGCTACTGCTAAGTCACTTCAGTCATGTCTGACTCTGTGTGACCCCATAGACGGCAGCCCACCAGGTTCCCCCGTCCCTGGGATTCTCCAGGCAAGAACACTGGAGTGGGCTGCCATTTCCTTCTCCAAAGCATGGAAGTGAAAAGTGAAAGTGAAGTCGCTCAGTCGTGTCCAACCCTCATTGATCCCATGGATTGCAGCCTACCAGGTTCCTCCGTCCATGGGATTTTCCAGNAAGTAGTAGCTATGAATTACTTTAATTAAAAATTTTTTTTTATTAATAGAGCTGTTCTGTCGCCATCAGCTTTAGAGTTTTTCATTATGGAATTTAAAAATGTGGATACTTCCCATAGCAAATACAACTTATTTATAGAGATTTAATATTTTCATTAAAAAGTTTAACTGCTTAAATAGCAGTTATATAGTTATTATTTGCTCCTGATGTAGAAGAACCTATCAGATTCATTTATGCGAGTTTGAAATTATTTTTAAATTTTTTCTTTCTCATTCTTTCCAGAGCTTTCTATTGAAGAAATGATTAAGTTACAATTTAATTCAGAACATTATGCTTCTCATTTAGTGCTCAACTTTTATCTAGAGTTTCTGATAGGATGGACTGGTGGGTGAACAGTGAGGTTAACTGGTTACCATGGGAAGATGAACTGCAAAGAAAAAGTTTCTAGTTTTCTGGTCTTTGGCTACAAACACAAACCCTCTGAAGTTTTATAAAGAAAGCTTATACTTTCTTTTGAGAGGCACAAGGGCACTGGCCATTCTAAGGCAAATGAGTGGTTCTGATATAGGAATCTTCTTTTTGTGCTGAAACAAAGAAAAAAACACTTGGAGCCAGTGAAGGGGGAACAATCGACCATTCCGTTGACAGCTTGTGTTAAAGCTTTCAGGTGCTACGAGTAGTATGTCTTTCTGAGTATTCACAAAAAAATGACTTCTTTTTTCATCCCTTCCCCGTTTCCTTTTAAATCTTGGTCTCTACATGTTAGATTGGGCATGTGTTTGTTTGTGTTTTTATTTTCTCCCTTAGGCACAGTAAAACTGAACTGAATTTTATTGAGAAACAACTAATAAGTTCCTGAACCAATGGAATTTTCATTAGCCTGGGAAGATTTCAGGATACTTGTAGTCTATTTCATTAAAAAAAATGGGGTAATTCCTTTATGAATCAGGATTGAAACAGTGAGTGCTAAAGAAATTAATCAGTGGATGCATTTAAAGTCTGTTGGCAGTGTTTGTGTTTGGGTATGTGGAAGATGACGAAATAAAATTAAATTAAGTGTTTTATGATAATTAGTATTTTCGTGATATTTTGGTGCATTCAGGATATAAATATTTCATACAACTGTTAAAGCTATAATCACTTGATCTACCTGGTACCCTCTCCACATCTATTCTGTGGATACAATGTTGCTAAAGCCCTAGGAGGACAAGCAGTTCGAGTTTTAAGAAAACAGTTTTGAAGTAGATGACTTTTAATTTTTTTTTTTTTAAGGGAAATATGCTTTAAACTTTCAGTTTGAAGGAAAGGCATTCAGCGATCTACCTGAGAATCAAGGTCTCACACCGAAGGTTTATTTGAATGTCTTCTTCTCAAATATGGGCTTCTCAAGTGGTGCTGGTGGGAAAGAACCCTCCTGCCAATGCAGGAGACTTAAGAGATATGGATTTGATCCCTGGGTTGGGAGGATCTCCAAGAGAAGGGCATGGCAACCCACTCCAGTATGCTTGCCTGGAAAATCCCATGGACAGAGGAGCCTGATGGGCTACAGTCCATGAGGTCGCAAAGAGTCGTACACAACTGAGCAATTGAGCATTCACCCAATCTGAGTGTATTATTATATGGTAATTTACCTTTTATGATTTTCCCCCAATAGTCTCTGGCCATCAAAATCAGCTGACATCATGGCTCTGGGTGAAAGTCCCAGTACTGGGTGGACTATATGGCTCACACCATGGGCAGATGAAACACAGCTGTCATAGACATTCTATGTTTGTCCATGGATGGTTCCACAGTCAAGACATTAGAATCACTTCAAATCCATTCTAATAGAAACTGAAAGTTGACTTCATATAATCAAAATGGAAATTTGTCCACAGGATTCCCACTGTTTCTAAAGAGGATATTTGAGTTTCTTCAGAATAGAACTGTATGA
The DNA here is from genome assembly GCA_006410775.1 of Tragelaphus imberbis. NCBI lineage: Eukaryota > Metazoa > Chordata > Mammalia > Artiodactyla > Bovidae > Tragelaphus > Tragelaphus imberbis. Next base: position 57,555 of record SJYM01009265.1, read on the forward strand.
TTGTGCATCATATAGAAGGTATAAGTACATGGGAAGATGAGTTTGTGGTATTCTATCCAAGGATATCAATTAACAGTTGGCACAGATAGCCTCATTGAAGGCTATTGTGTCTTGTAGGATTTATTTAGAAAATTTCAAAGAGGCTGGGAAAGTTTGTGATATCTCTTAATTTTTTTCTTAGATTTCTCTAATTTTTTTAACCCTATATGCCTACTACTAAGTCATTTCAGTCGTGTCCGACTCTGTGCGACCTCATAGACGGCAGCCCACCAGGCTCCCCCATCCTTGGGATTCTCCAGGCAAGAACACTGGAGTGGGTTGAAGACACGTTCATTTTGGAAAGAACACATAAACACAACCACAGTCCTGTATCTCTATTATTTTGAGCTAACAACATAGATACTTATAACTAGGCCAGATAGGCCATAGGAATAGTAGGAAAAGGGTAGTGTCTCACAGTTAGATGTTTTTAATTCTGGGAAATTTCTTCAACTCCCAATTACTACCATTTTTCTACACTTAGGACCTTTAACAGTGAACAGTTTCTACATTTAGAACTTCTCCTTTTCCATTTAGTTTCAAAAAGCAATTAACGGAGCCTGGGTCTTTGGAGTCTCACATTTGAACCCTGCGTTTTTGCAACCTTGTGGCCTTGAGCAAGGTACGGATCTTTGAGATTCAGTATTTTCATCTGCATATTGAAAAATTGAATTTTAATTTATAGGCACTGAAGAAAAGTAGATATTATTCTTTTAGGATGAATCCTCTGGTTAGGCCATTAGAGTTTTCCCCATAACTGAAATAATTTTTATCAGACCATCCCCAGTTACTAAAATGGTAAGACAAACGATGGAGGAGCAGAATTCCTGGAGCAGAACAGGGCCGGGGATGGGGGTCGAGAGGAGTGAAATGGTGATAAGAAATTTTGTTTATTTCATGCTTTTCCCTTGGGCCAGGCCTGTGCTCAGCTCTTGATTATTCACAAAGGAAAAGCAAACTGGTACAACTCCTGAAAGTTTTACTTTGGTATTAGGATGCAATCACAAACTGAGTGGTACATATACTCATTTGATTTTATTCTTTTTTTCTATTATACAGCTTTTGGTAATTGTTTGAACATTTGGTTCATGTAGAGTTGTTCCAGAAAAGTGAAAGTATGCTCAATACATCCAGCATTTATTTCCTTTCCTGAGATTTCACTGGTTCAAGACAGACTTATTTGGACCCTGGCAATGCTTTCATGAGGGATGGTGTGCACCTCCACCTGGGTGGTCAAGGTGGAAGAAGAAGCTGTGTGAGCTCATTCCACTTCTCCTAATTCAACATGGCAATGGGATCCAAAGAGCACTTGGCTCTGAGTCAGACAACTCTTGTAAAATTCTGATTCTTTCCTCATAAATTCCTTATAAATATAATATGTTGGAACCTTAATTTCCTCATTTATAAAATACAGATAATGCTTTTTATTTTTCTATCTCACAGATTCAGAATGAAGAATTCATAATAATGTCTGCAGAAATTCTGTGTCAGATTTAAAAGCCTCAGTAAGGGTCTATATGATTTATTGTAATTAAATTTTAGATGAATATAAAATAATGGTTTATTTTAGGTAAATGAGAATATTTATAATCCAAAGGAACAGAAAATTCTTCATGAAAATGAAAGAAAGCAAAGTTACTGGGTTTCTTTAAAACCTTGAATTGCAGAGAGTAAAATACCTTGCTTACATAACCATCCAGAAAACTCCCAAAGCCCCCAAATAGGAATTAAATAGGAAAAAATGAGAATAGAGACCTTGCCTTGAGGGTAAACAGAACAGATGGAAAAACAAAACGTGATTTTTCTAATATAACTGGACTGCAGTCGCTCTACAAGCAAAAATGTAGCTTCCTGGCAGAAGGCTGAATCCACTGTTATTATTACTTTTTTCCTATTCATCTCTCATCAGGAAGCCTGTCTCAAAATCAAAGTTAAGCTCTAAGGGCCTGTTTGCAGCATGGTATCCCTTTTCCCTGGGTCAGAAGGTGGCTGTGAGACAGAAGTTTAAACTGTTGATAAATATCCACAGCAATCTGAGCCAAGTGTTTAGACAAAGGTTCCATCATCCCTCAAGCCTGTCTACTTTCTGGTGTATTTTAAGACTCTCTACTTGTTCAGAGAGAAACATGCAGTTAAAGAGATGAGGGCCTCAACTAAATAGACTGTTTCTTTCTTTCATGAATGAATTGTTGAAATAATTTTAAAGAAAAGTTTCTAAATTAAAACTAGACCAGGTCGCAGGAAATCTGCATTCTAATTGTAGCTCTGTCATGAACTAAATTGGTGATCTTGCAGAAGTGATTTACAATTTCTGGGCCTCAGTTTCCTCCTCTGTAAGAACTGTGGTATATTATCCAGGAATATTTCCTACTCTGAAAGTCTAGAACTATAGAAGGTTTACATAAACTTACTCACATAGGTTAGATTTATGCTATACCACCATGAGGAATTTCATGTATGAGTTTTGGTAGGTTGAGGCATTATGCATAATTTCAGTAGGTAATATCTTTCTGTAATTTTAAATTAGGATTTGAAGTTTTGATCCAGGTTTCTGGTTATTTACCTGTGTGTAAGGCTGAACGCTGCAGAATTGATGCTTTAGAGCTGTGGTGTTGGAGAAGACTCTTGAGAGTCTCTTGACTGAAAGGAGATCAAACAAGTCGATCCTAAAGGAAATCAATCCTGACTATTCATTGGAAGGACTGATACTGAAGCTGAAACTCTAATACTTTGGCCACCCAATGTGAAGAGCCGACTCAGAAGAAAAGACCCTGATGCTGGAAAATATTGAAGGCAGGAGAAGGGGACAGATGGTTGGATGACATCACTGACTTCATGGACACGAATTTGAGCTAGGTCCAGGAGACGGTGAAGGACAAGGATGCCTGGCAGTCTGCAGTCCATGGGGTTGCAAAGAGTCAGACATGACTGAGTGACTGAACAACAATAATGTGCTAAGTCGCTTCAGTCATATTTGACTCTTTGCGACCCTATGGACTGCAGCCTGCCAGGCTCTTCTGTCTATGGGATTCTCCAGGCGAGAATACTGGAGTGGATTGCCATTCTGCCCTCTAGGGAATCTTCCAGACCCAGGGATTGAACCTGAGTCTTATGTCTCCTGCATTGGCAGGAGACTACCTTACTATGATTTATTTAAGTAACGCAACTCCCCAAATGATCTGTTTTCCAGTGATGGCTTTTCAGGTGTCCTAGGTGGTTCAGATAGTAAAGAATCTGTCTGCAGTGCAGGAGACCTGTGTTAGATCCCTGGGTTGGGAAGATCCCCAGGAGGAGGGAATAGCCACCCACTCCAGTATACTTGCCTGGAGAATTCCATGGACAGAGGAACCTGGCAATCCATAGGGTCACAAAGAATCAGACATGACTGAAGTGACTTAGCAGACACACACACAAATGGCTTTACAAAGTTTCTAGACTTTGTTGTAAAGGTAATTGTGAAAAAAACTTCACAATAATCTGGCAATAAGTTTTGTATATTTCAGATTAACTTTGAAGTTTTCAATTAGAAAATTTGTAGCTGTGTTATACTAGTTCAATCATAAGACTTGATGCTGTATAAATATTTTTTGTTGGGATAGTGGTCAAAATTTAGTGGCATCCTAGGCTCTTGCCCTTAAAGCTGATGGATTTGTCTTTGCAGTGAGGACATTGCTTACTTTTCCTGGTCGTCTGCCGAACCTACTAAACTGCTATTTTATCTAGCCTTTTAAAAAAAGGTGGAAGGAAGGAAGGATAGAAGGAAGGAGAATTTAAAGCTTATGAGATTTCCCTGAAGAGTAGATCATGAGATTATCATGATTGTTCTTGATTCCTTATACCTGTTCCCAAGTCCTTATTTTTCTTTATTAATAATATTTGTTGGGAGATATGTACATATTTGGAGAAGGCAATGGCACCCCACTCCAGTACTCTTGCCTGGAAAATCCCATGGACAGGGGAGCCTGGTGGGCTGCAGTCCATGGGGTTGCTGGGAGTCGGACATGACTGAGCGACTTCACTTTCTCTTTTCACTTTCACGCATTGGAGAAGGAAATGGCAACCCACTCCAGTGTTCTTGCCTGGAGAATCCTAGGGACAGGGAAGCCTGGTGGGCTGCCGTCTACGGGGTCACACAGAGTCGGACACGACTGAAGTGACTTAGCATAGCATAGCATAGCATGTACATATTTAGTTTGAATATTTAGAAGGTTTGATTTAGTCCATTGATATTTTTTGAGCACATGAGGTTGCAAAGAGTCAGTCACGACGGAGTGACTGAACACCACCACCACCATGCTAAGTTGCTTCAGTCATGTTTGACTCTTTTCAACCACCTGGACCGTAGCCTGCCAGTAGGTTCTGTCCATGGGGTTTTCCAGGCAAGAATACTGGAGAACTTTTTGGAACATGCTACTTGCCTCCCATTTTCTTCAGGAAAAATGAGGAATTCCATTTTTGCGTTTTATTTCCCAGTTTTCCTCCTTCACTGATAGTGATTTAGTTCTCTAAGCATTTAGGTACCCAAGATCAGCTAGAATTTCACTCCCAGGCATTCTGGGCAGAAAATAGCCTTAAAAATGTCTTTACAAGAAGTACATTTGTTTAATTAAGATACAGGAAAAATTTAAATTAAAAATGCTCACAATCCATGTTAAAATCAGAAACACCAGTGGGAGAAAGCTGTCAGGTTTTAGATTAATGTACTCTTTGATAATGAGATATACTTGGTCATCTTAAAGCAGATAACAATAATTTACTTCTTTGGGGAATATAAATCTCATTCTCAAAAACCATTATGTAAGTGTTTTAGTGACAGAATTTGCTTCAGATGACTCTGAAAATTTTGACTTTTTTTTTTTTAAAGAAATAGTTCTCTGATCTCAAGCAATGATGATTTTGACTTGCTTTTCTCTACAGAGCAGTAAATTCCCACCATGCAACCTACTTTCATCCCTTCATTATTTATTATAATGATTGCTACTGCTAAGTCACTTCAGTCATGTCTGACTCTGTGTGACCCCATAGACGGCAGCCCACCAGGTTCCCCCGTCCCTGGGATTCTCCAGGCAAGAACACTGGAGTGGGCTGCCATTTCCTTCTCCAAAGCATGGAAGTGAAAAGTGAAAGTGAAGTCGCTCAGTCGTGTCCAACCCTCATTGATCCCATGGATTGCAGCCTACCAGGTTCCTCCGTCCATGGGATTTTCCAGGCAGGAGTACTGGAGTGGGATGCCATTGCCTTCTCCATTTATATGAGTACTTATTGTTAACCAGGCACTTTACTGAAAGATACAGAAACAAGTATTTAATCTCCCCACCG
>SJYM01009265.1:63404-85662 GCA_006410775.1 Tragelaphus imberbis
ACCCCCTCCCCCCAGCACCCCTGGCTCAGGGAGCTAATTGTCTAATGAGTACAAATAAAAATCAAGAACAGTTGACTACTACATGCCAGACGGTGTCTAGGAGGCATCCCTAGCACACACTGCCTGAGAAGTGGAAGGTGGTATGCGAGGTCAGGGAAGGTCTCAGAGGAGGGAACACCTGAGCAGCCTTCCCCTGCATTCACCCCATTATTTCCTCTGTCTGTGTGTCATCCTCTTCTAACACATCCACATCCTTCAAATCATAGTCAAGTCCAATGTGTATCCTCTTTGAAATCTTTGACTATGCTCTTTTCTCGAAACCGTAGCACTTTTCCTTTCTTTGACATAGTTAACATTTAATAAAAACCTTTTCTGTATAATCCACTGTTTTAATTTCACTTAATAAAGGTCATTGGGGAAGAACATGGTAACCTACTCCAGGGTTCTTACCTGGGGAAATCCCATGGACAGAGGAGCTGGGTGGGCTATAGTCCATGGAGTCACAAAAGAGTCGGACACAACTTAGTGAATAAACAACAGTAATAAATGTCATTGGTTCCTTACTTATATCATATGTCCTTTGAGTGTAAAGACCATTTCTCAAACCCAGAAAGTCAGATACAGATTCAGTGCTATGCATATATCAGCTACTCAATAAATGCTTGTAATTAAGTTTGAACAAATTATATTTCTCTTGATAATTCAAATCAAAAGCCTTCTCTCCATTGATTGTCAGATTGTGGTCTAATTATATTACTCAATTTTGCTTGTTTTTACATTCATAACAGCAAATTTTTAAAAATTCAACCAGCTTTTACATATAGGTTAGCTGTATTTAGTGCACTTTTGTGTGAAGCTGCATAAATTATAATTATTATTATAATTATAACAAATAATTATAAAACAATACAATAATAAATATGATGAAGAAGAATTGCATGGGAGTATCCAACTCACCCACTAGAGCAAAGGTTGGTTTCCTGGAGGAGATAAATCCAAAATATGAATGATGAATGCACAGTAACCAAAATGAGATAAGAGGACCAAGTAAATAGTATGTAGATAGGGAAAAAATGCTTGAAATACTCAGAAGTAAATTTAGTATTGTTTCACAGGAAACTACAGCTACTTTGATGGCTTGGAGAATGGAATGTAGGATGATCTCATTTATTATTAATTGTTGTTTAGTCGCTAAGTCACGTCTGACTCTTTGTGACCCCATGGACTATAATGCTAGGCTCCTCTGTCCGTGGGATTCTCTAGGCAAGAAGACTGGAGTGTGTTGCCATTTCCTCCTCAGGGGCCTCTTCTCAACCCAAGTATCAAACCTGCGTCTCCTGCGCTGACAGGAGGATTCTTGGATACTACTGAGCCACTAGGGAAGCCCCATTTATTATTAGAGACTTAACTTTTTGGGATAATGTATTACTTATTTTAAAATTCAATTCAACAACAATAGAGACAGAAGGTATAGAATTTTTTTTCTTTCCCTATTTATTTATTAACAACTTTAGTTGTTAGGGGAAGAAGAGATATAGGACCATAATTAGGTAGAGTCAAATGAGGATTTTTGTTTTATTTTGTTTTCAGATGACAGTTCATAAAGTGAAAGAAAGAGTCCCTTGGAGGGACAGATGTCAGATGTCAAAGATACAGAAAGAAAGAGGGTATAGACTGACCAGGACTTAGAAAGATGCAACACTGGGTGTAAGGGGAGAGGAGTTAGAGTCTAAGAGAGATTGGCTATTTTATGTGCCTTTAGATACAGGGAGGTAAAGATGCAGGTGTAGCTTCAGGGGAAAGAGATATGTTTGGGGTAGAAGAGGTGAGGGTGTGATTGTTCATGCTTGAGTGCATCAACTCTTTTTATTGTCTCAATCATTTTTAATATCTCAATCATTTTAATGCAACTATTTTAAATTAAAATTGAATCAACTTAATTTAAACAGAGTACATATACTAACTAGGATGTTTGAGACAAATTGTTTTACCTGTTGCTCTGCTTGTGCTAGCATCATGTAAAGATTAAGTTATCAGTAAATCATTTGTTTTTGTTGTGAATGTCGACTAGATTTTGACATTTGTCGATTAGTTTGAGATGCTGCTCCAACTGCTTGCATTGTGACACGTGATGTTCCTTTTTCTGACTAGGCAATGTGTTGTGCTTTTGTATAGTCAGCTTCAAATTTCCATCAGTTACTAACTCTTCCCACCCCCCACTTCAGCCCCACTACAGGTCAACTGTTACTAAATCACAACAATAAAAAGAGATTCACTTTCTCAGAGGTAAGGCTAGAGTAGTCTAGCCTTTACAGGCTTATAGGGTATATTCAGTTGATGTTTATTTTTAGATTTTTCTGCCTTTATTAGTAATAATATCACACTACGCCTAAAAATAAATCATACAATTCACAAAGTGCATCCACTCTTTTGATGTCCCTGTAAGCCTAAACACCTTAGATTACAGATGAGGGATTGAGATGCATAGGCATAGATGATGCAGCAGACATTGGACAGAGAACCGAGGCTCCCAGTCCAAGACGCTTTCAATTGTATCTCACAGAGAGAAGAAAAGGAAAGAGAAAGACAGTTTTAGTTACCAAGGAAAGCGCTCCACACTACTATATGAAAATCATTTCTATGCAGTGCCACATTCGTAAAGACTTCAGTAAGACCAAACCTGTGACAGGCAAAGATTAGGGAAAGTATAAATCTATCTTGTAGAAGCTTAGATATTTTTTTAAACCTAGAAGTTAGGGATTTTCATGAAGACTGTAGTGAGGAGGAAAGAACCATACAACTTTTGATTTATTCAACTAAAATTTTTACTTGAGATGTAATAGGAAACCTTGTAATCTGGAATCTGTATAGCTGTGAAAGCAAATGCTATCACAGGTTGTGTGACAGGGCAAGAGGTAAAAGTGACTTTTGGAAAGAAAAACTAATGCTAATTTAGCATTTAGTGAGATCCCTCTAACTATTAGGCTTTCTGTCCTGGCTTTATGTACCTCACTGATTATAGAATTAAGGAAACCATCATTGGCCATATATTTATTAAGTGTTTCATTGCTCCTTAACTACTAAGTGCCATATTAAAAATAGGAAGTAGAAAGAAAAATAATAAGTGATGTTTATATTGAAGAATCCCATTATGAGAGACCCAATCTGTTATGCGTTTTTGTAAAAAGATGTGATGGATGTATAGGTAACTACATGTGTATAGACCATCTTAAGCTTGTTTATAAGTTAGTCAAAAACTATAAATATCAGACATCTGAACCAAGCACTTTCAGTGGGAGTATCTGCAATGAAAATATTTTTCTTCCTCCTGCAGTGACATTTTTGGTCAAAACATTTGTAAGAGTTTCTGTTGACGTTGTTACAAATGAGTTAAAACTTTAATCACCTGCAAAAATGTTTTACCAATTTGTGTACATGCTGCCATTGATAATGACTCAAGCTGCCAATAAGAAATATTTATTTGACTTCTATGTACCAAGTCAAGTGCTATGGTGCACTAAACCTATATATTTATTAATAAATTAGGAAGTAGAATCCTTGATTCCAAACCATGAGGAGTTTCTAATTTAGTTGGAAAGTAAACGCTTGAAATAATTAAGCTAAGAAATAGAATATGTAACACGAACTAAAGTACATTAAACCTTTCGGAATAAACCTAGAGTCAATTCAGGAGGGGGGGTAAAACAGCTGGAGTTGTCAGGAAAGGAATGAAGGTTTTGACTGGAGGATGTAGTGTTGTGAGAGCTATCAGAAGTGTCCTGAGCAGCAATCAATGGCATGCATGTGTATTGCCGAGAGCCAAGGGAAGGGTGATGAACACAAAGCTCTGGGTCTGGCAGTGTGGAGTTTCCTGCTCAGCTTTGAGAGTTGTTGTTCAAACAGTTAAGAACCAAAGCAAAATTTCCACATGTCAGACTTGTATATTCTAAATATACTGATTTCTGAACTAATTTCATGTAGTAGCCATTTAGGTCGTGTATTTAACTAGACTGTTCTCAGCTAGTTTTAGTTCTGCGCTGTATTCTAATTCTAATGGTGTATTGGCTGTCATTAATGAAATGATTGATGTGATCTGTGGGTGTTTCCATTATGTGAATATTTTTAGTGCCAGGAAATGTTTGTAGTTCAGGTTAGGTATGACAAAAAATAGAGAATGGTGATCTTGGATTAGGTAGATAGCTGCATAAAATTCTCTTTGGTTTGATGATATTTAATCTAGATGTGAGAAGAATACTTGGTGCTACCATAAAAGTAGCATGCTATGCTATGCTATGCTAAGTCACTTCAGTCGTGTCCGACTCTGTGTGACCCCACAGACGGCAGCCCACCAGGCTTCCCCGTCCCTGGGATTCTCCAGGCATAAATTTACGTAAATTACTCAATAAAGTCATCTCTATGGAGTCAGTTATTGCACATATCTTCTGCTATCATTGTGCAGATACTCAGAGACTAATCTATTAAATATTGGTATGATTACCTAAAAATCTTGACTTTCTTATTACAATTATACATACATTTATTAGACACTACTGTGGTCCAGATATTATGTGAAGCTGTAGTCAGGGCTATGGTTTTTCCAGTGGTCATGTATGGATGTGAGAGTTGGACTGTGGAGAAGGCTGAGCGCCAAAGAATTGATGCTTTTGAACTGTGGTGTTGGAGAAGACTTTCCTTGAGAGTCCCTTGGACTGCAAGGAGATCCAACCAGTCCATTCTGAAGGAGATCAGCCCTGGGATTTCTTTGGAGGGAATGATGCTGAAGCTGAAACTCCAGTACTTTGGCCACCTCATGCGAAGAATTGGCTCATTGGAAAAGACTCTGATGCTGGGAGGGATTGGGGGCAGGAGGAGACGGGGAGGACAGAGGATGAAATGGCTGGATGGCATCACCGACTCAATGAGTTTGAGTGACCTCCGGGAGTTGGTGATGGACAGGGAGGCCTGGTGTGCTGTGATTCATGGGGTCGCAAAGAGTTGGACACAACTGAGTGACTGAACTGAACTGAGGGATACTGCAGTGGATAAGATGTATAGTCTCTCTAGAGAGAGAGGAAAAACCAAGTACATAGAATGGGTATGTTTAAAAATTTAGTCATCACAAATAAAGTACTATTTTCTATTTAGATCAAGAAAAAGTCATATATGTATCTCTGCATGCGTGAGTGTGTGCTCAGTAATGTCCAGCTGGATCCCATAGACTGGAGCCCTCCCTGCTGCCCTGTCTGTGGAATTTTCCAGGCAAGAACACTGGGGTGGGCTGCCATTTCCTCCTCCAGGGGATCTTGGCAGGCGGATCCTTTACCACCGCGCCACCTGGGAAACCTTGTAACTAATATCAGGTAAAAACTGTTTATTACTTCAGTGATTTCACTGATGGTAAAAATATTGTTTCCTTAAACCAGGACATACCAGAGGGAGTAGGGCATTTTGACCAAGCTCTTGGCCAAGTTTTATTTCAAGCAAGAATACCACAAAACATTTAGTTCCACTGAAGAATTAGCCCACATTTAGTTTTGTCATCCAGAGCACTTTGTATTCCAGACTTCCTGTAACTGGTACGTGTGAAATACACTGTGAAGCAGACAATAGTGTGGGCTGGAATTCCATGTTGTTTACTCCATCCAGTCAGTTCAACAAAGTGGTGTGACTAGGCCTTCCTTTGGCATAAGGAAATAATGAAATCCTCTGCTTGTGATTGTTGTTCAAGATAATTGGTTAAATTGAATTCTTGTTCTTTGTGTACTTTTTACTGAAATGTTCTTAGAATGCCCTGTTAACTGAATGAATATTTTAAGCTCTTCTGTAACACTGTGTTATTTTTTACTTTGGTTTTAGGTCAAGCTTCCAGATGTGTTATCATTTACATATGCTTTAACAAACATGGAAGAAACAAATTTTTAAAAAAGAAAGCAAATTTACACAACTTTCACTTTAAATGCGATTGAGTAGTTTTAGCACTGGTTGTATTCACATCTTCATATTATCTCACAAAACTCATGTAGAACATTGTACTGTGCATTGTAATGTAATCTATCTATCTAGATCTCTAATCTTCATTGAATTGTATAGAACATTTAGCTACTTGCTAAATTATAGCCTGAGTACTGAGGGCTCTCTCTTGGAAGATGGGTGAAAAATATACAAGTAGAAGGCAGTCAAAGCTATTACATAGTCATATTAACAGCTTCTTAGGCTGAATTTTTCATTTTGTTACCAGATGTTATTCTTCATCTACCATGGCAACTAATCCCCCATCATATTTCAACTATTTTATTGCAAATTTATTAGAGTAGCTTAATAGACCATATGCTTATTATATTCCTTAGTGTGAATTAACACTGGATTTTGCACTAGCTTTTTGGAAAATTTCAAAAGATAACATAACACTGAAAATTTAATGAAAATTGTTCTTAGATAACAGAATCAAACATTTAGCACACAATCGTCATTGTGGCACACCAATATACATTTTGAGGTATGCAAAAGTAACATTAATTTTATTCTATTAATGCATCTANGGGATACTGCAGTGGATAAGATGTATAGTCTCTCTAGAGAGAGAGGAAAAACCAAGTACATAGAATGGGTATGTTTAAAAATTTAGTCATCACAAATAAAGTACTATTTTCTATTTAGATCAAGAAAAAGTCATATATGTATCTCTGCATGCGTGAGTGTGTGCTCAGTAATGTCCAGCTGGATCCCATAGACTGGAGCCCTCCCTGCTGCCCTGTCTGTGGAATTTTCCAGGCAAGAACACTGGGGTGGGCTGCCATTTCCTCCTCCAGGGGATCTTGGCAGGCGGATCCTTTACCACCGCGCCACCTGGGAAACCTTGTAACTAATATCAGGTAAAAACTGTTTATTACTTCAGTGATTTCACTGATGGTAAAAATATTGTTTCCTTAAACCAGGACATACCAGAGGGAGTAGGGCATTTTGACCAAGCTCTTGGCCAAGTTTTATTTCAAGCAAGAATACCACAAAACATTTAGTTCCACTGAAGAATTAGCCCACATTTAGTTTTGTCATCCAGAGCACTTTGTATTCCAGACTTCCTGTAACTGGTACGTGTGAAATACACTGTGAAGCAGACAATAGTGTGGGCTGGAATTCCATGTTGTTTACTCCATCCAGTCAGTTCAACAAAGTGGTGTGACTAGGCCTTCCTTTGGCATAAGGAAATAATGAAATCCTCTGCTTGTGATTGTTGTTCAAGATAATTGGTTAAATTGAATTCTTGTTCTTTGTGTACTTTTTACTGAAATGTTCTTAGAATGCCCTGTTAACTGAATGAATATTTTAAGCTCTTCTGTAACACTGTGTTATTTTTTACTTTGGTTTTAGGTCAAGCTTCCAGATGTGTTATCATTTACATATGCTTTAACAAACATGGAAGAAACAAATTTTTAAAAAAGAAAGCAAATTTACACAACTTTCACTTTAAATGCGATTGAGTAGTTTTAGCACTGGTTGTATTCACATCTTCATATTATCTCACAAAACTCATGTAGAACATTGTACTGTGCATTGTAATGTAATCTATCTATCTAGATCTCTAATCTTCATTGAATTGTATAGAACATTTAGCTACTTGCTAAATTATAGCCTGAGTACTGAGGGCTCTCTCTTGGAAGATGGGTGAAAAATATACAAGTAGAAGGCAGTCAAAGCTATTACATAGTCATATTAACAGCTTCTTAGGCTGAATTTTTCATTTTGTTACCAGATGTTATTCTTCATCTACCATGGCAACTAATCCCCCATCATATTTCAACTATTTTATTGCAAATTTATTAGAGTAGCTTAATAGACCATATGCTTATTATATTCCTTAGTGTGAATTAACACTGGATTTTGCACTAGCTTTTTGGAAAATTTCAAAAGATAACATAACACTGAAAATTTAATGAAAATTGTTCTTAGATAACAGAATCAAACATTTAGCACACAATCGTCATTGTGGCACACCAATATACATTTTGAGGTATGCAAAAGTAACATTAATTTTATTCTATTAATGCATCTATGTGTGATATTTTTCTGCTTATGTAATGCCTGTGACTCTTTGGGGAATCTCTCCAACAAAGCATGATAGCCAGACTCTTTTTAAATTAATATACGAGGGCAAGACCACTACTATGTATCAGAAAACAGTATATTTGAAACTTTCAGGTCTTATTTTTTGAAACTTTCAGGTCTTGACAAATCCTAATTAAAGGACAATATGTTGCAAAGAAGAAATAATGTACTGATTTGTTTTCAAATAATGTAAATTATGATTTATGGTATGCTTTATTCTTGTACTTTTTAATTCTATAATCTTCAGTATATATAGTAAAAAGTTGTTCCCTAGGGACTTCCTTGGTAGTAGAGTGGTTAAGATTCTGCAGAGGGCATGGGCTGAATCTCTGGTCGGGGAACTAAGACCCCACATGCCATATGCGCTCCCCCTACCCCGCCAAAAAAATTGTTCCTTGAAAGAGAAATTAGAATTGACTTATATACTGAGTGCAATGTGACAGACACAATTCTGAGACTCTGGGAATGAGGCAAGGAGTAGAGCTCTGACCACGTGGAACTGGAATTCTGCTCCAGGGTGTGGCTGGCAAATAATGGCCCTCCAAAGAAGTCCGTGCTCTAATCCCTGTGACCTGTGGATATGTTACTTCACACAGTAAAGAGGAATTAAGTTGATCCATGGCATTATGGATCCATGGTATTACTAGTTGACTTTAAGAGAGGGAGATTAACTTGGATTAACTGAGTGGGCCCAATGTAATCACAAGAATATTTCTAAGAGGAAAAAAAGAGGCAGAAGAGATGCAGTCAGGAAACATATGATAACTAAAGCAGGGATCGGAGTCAGAGAAAGACACATGAAGATGCTACATTGCTAGTTATGAAAATTGAGGAAGGGGCCATATGTCACAGAATGCAGGCCTCCAGAAGCTGGAAAATGCAATAGAACGGATAATCTTCTAGGGCCTTCAGAGTGAGTGTAGCCCTGATGGCACCTTGAGGTTAGCCCAGTGAGCCCTATTTCAGACTTCTGATCTCCAGCGGTGCAAGGTAATACGCTTATGTTGTTAACACAGTAAATGTGTACCCGTTTGCTACGGCAGCAATGAGAAGGAAATTCAGCAATATAAAAGTAGAGGGGGGAAGTGGAAGAAAGAAAGAGAGAAAGGGCAGCATTGGGCCTACTGGGCTGTTGTTGCTGGCTTTGAATTTGGAATGGCTCCATGAGCCAAGGAACACATGCAGTCTCTGGAAGCTGGAAAAGGCCATGGCATTAATTCTCTACTAGAGCCACCAGAAGGAATGCCAACACCTCGATTTTAGTCAGTGAGACCCGTTTGGGATTTTTTTTTATCTCCAGAACTATAAAATAATGTTAGTAGTATTTTTAAGACTCTTTAGTCAGTGATAGTTTGCTACAGTAGCAGTTAAAAATTAATACAATGGGATAAGACAATCCACGAGTAAAATATTTCTCTTAAAAAAAGAGAGAATTTCAGTTATTTACTAGCATAAAGGGAGAGTAGGATCCTGAAGCTGTGCTGGCTATTATATATTCACTATCCACTTTTAACAAGTTAAATTTAATTTAATTAAAATCTAAGTGCTACTAGTGTAAGTAGTAGTGTTGGACACTGCCGTGTTGGACAGCGCAGGCAACAGAACATATTCATCAAAACAGAATGGCCTCTTGGGCAGTGCTCTTCAGGAGAGCTGGAGTATTGTGTTGCGTTACATAAGGTGGGTTTAGTTTGTGTGAAAATCTGAATGAGAAAAAGGAATCAGGCATGTGAAAGGCCAAGGAAAGGCATTTCTGGCAGAAGGTGTGGAATTCAGAGCAATATATGCTACAAAATAAGCAAAATAGACAAATGAGATGCAAAGCACTTAAAATTCTCTCAATGTCCTTTAGAGACATGGTTTCCTGTAAAGAAACATTCATCCAGTCAGTAAGAATTTACTGACAGCCTAATTTTGCATCAGAGTCTATGTCAGATCACATAGATACAAAAGTGATATGACAGAGTTGTTAGACTTATGGAACTCACAGTTTGGTAGAATTCTCCTTTTAAAAATTATGGTTCATTGGAAATCAGTCCTGATTATTCATTGGAAGGACTGATGTTGAAGTTGAAGCTCCAATACTTTGGTCACCTGATGCAAAGAACTGATTCATTGGAAAAGACCCTGATGCTAGGAAAGATTGAAGGCAGGAAGAGAAGGGGACAACAGAGGATGAGATGGTTGGATGGCATCACTGACTCAATGGACATGAGCTTGAGCAAGCTCTGGGAGTTGGTGATGGACAGGGAAGCTTGATCTGCTGTGGTCCGTGGGGTCACAAAGAGTCAGACACGACTTAGTGAGTCTCTCTAGAGTCTCTCTAGACATAGAGAGTTAAACTAATAGTTTTGCTTTGTTCTAGGGAGGGTGAGGGAAGAGGGGGTTGTCAGAATTCTGCTCTGCTGGGAACTGCCCTCCTGTCCAGTATCAAAGACATTTTATTGATTATTTTCTGGAACTGATACATCCCTGCCAAAAGCACAAATTCACATCAGTGGAAGGTGAGAAGTAAGAGTCGTGAATAATGGCTCCCCTAGCCGATTAGGCTCATCTTCAGTTAAGCTAAAGTCCTTCTATTAGTAAATCTTGAACTAGAACTTTATCTTCATAGTGTATTTTTATTGTTGTTGCTACTAAGTATTCATTTCATTGTTGTTTTGCAGTTTATATTAGTGATATTGACTTTCAGCTGTCATGTCTTATAGGATGAACAATAGAGTTTCTGGTATGGCCTTCTCCTTTAAGGAATCCAGGAAGTTGCGTATGTGTATGTGTGTGTGTTGTTGCATGCTTTCTTGTTTGCTTCATCATTTGTTTTAATTTTTCCTTTTAAAAGTATTTTACTTTAGGATGCTACAATGTTGACTTGTAAAATACATCGTTATTCAGCTGATAGAAAGTGCCAGAGTTTGTAATCAGTGGATTGCAATTTCCATAGCGAGGGAACACTGAAAAGTTGTTACTCAGAGGTAATGTAGAATCTCCAGGGGTCTATATGGGAACTACCTTTTAAGGCAAATGCATTTTACCAGGGAAAGTGATGGGGGATGATTTCCAGATGTTGAAATGCTTGTTTTGGCATTTGCTCCAAAAAAGCTAAAGCATGTCTTGCCAGAACAACCAGAAGGGATGTGAAACCCTGATGTAAGCAGGATCAAGCCCATGGAAAGCAAGGTCAGAAGAACCCAGAGAGTATAGATACATGGATGATAGGTGAGCCAAGAGATCAATATTTGGTGCCCCCATTAATTACATGTAGTGAAACTATTTTATTCTATTAATTTCACTCATACACAAGCAGAGGATGCTCTGTCCTGGGATGTACACACAAGCCTATCATAGCTGTGCACCCCACTTGCCCATTCCTCTGCCTTCATTATCTTTCTTATAACTGTTTTTGACAATATATTAATAAAGAAACTCTTTCTGGATAACATGTTTGTCAGATACTATGGGGTTAATAAAACCCGTGTGGCTGGAGAGAAACAGATTTGTCTTCAAATTCTGGGTTCCTTGTTTAACACCAGGGTGGTTTTGGCTGAGTTGTTCAACCCCTAAGCTGTCCAGTTCCTTCATATGTACAGTGGAGGTTATAATATCATTGCCAAAGGCCTGCTGTGAGAATCAAATGAAATAATGTATGTGAAGTGCACGCATGAATGAATTTTTTCTTCTTTTGGTCCCCTTCAGTCAACCTCCAGGATTAGCATTATGCTTTTGTCCAGTTAGGAAAAAGACATTTTCAGAAGACATCTGAGAGTTAAATATATGTGATGTTGGCTGACTTACCAACTGGATATTTTTAGCCAGGTTGACTTTTTGTGAGCTCTTGTAATAGAATCACTTGGGCAACCATGTATTCTCTCTATGTATCAGGCATCCTCTTGGAAATGTTTCATAAAGGGTGAGGAAAACATGAAAATAAAAATCTGTCCTTGATGAATTTCCTTTTACACACTGAGTAGCCATGATGCTTCTTTTACTCCAGCATTCTTTTATCCTATGTGGTGATTTTAAATAGGAGACTGGTAACTGCCCTACCAAATTAGTCAACCAGTTCCAAGCAGTTCCAGACAGATAAATTCCCCATCTGCCTTCACATCTTGGTGAGATCTTGGACTTCCCTTTCTAAGCCATTTTCATTTTCACCTTCCTCTACAATCCTTCTGCCCCAGATCTTTTCTGAAATAGAGATTTTTTCCCCCAACCTCTGCGCTAGGCCTGGTCCTGGGCCAGAAAAAGCCAGGTTCTTCGAACAGGTCAACCTCTGCAGGAGTCAGAACCTAAAGACATAATTTATACTTCAACTATTTCCCCAAGGGGCAGAGTAAAGGGAGCCAGAATTACAGAAAGAGATCTCCATGGGGAACTAGTCATTCCACACCTGGACCTTTGGCTGCGTTCCTCTGTGACTTTGCTGTGGAAGCTTTGAAGTATGAATTTTGAGCTACACCTGTGTCAATCTTCCTGCCACTTCAATTTACACATTAGTTGCCCACCCACCTTGCCATCCTCATTTCTCTGAAGAAACAGCACATGGATACAATTCATAACTTTTTTGTATCATGATTTGTGTAGTCCGAAAGTCATAGTGAAATACTCTAGGCCAGAATACTGGAGTGGGCAGCTGTTCCCTTCTCCAGGGGATCTTCCCAACCCAGGGAGCGCATCCAGGTCTCCCTAATTGCAGGTGGATTCTTTACCAGCTGAGCCACCAAGGAAGCCAAAGAATACTGGAGTGGGTAGCCTACCCCTTCTCCAATGGATCTTCCCCACTCAGGAATTGAACCGGGGTCTCCTGCATTGCAGGTGGATTCTTTACCAACTGAGGTATCAGGGAAGCCCTTACCTGTGATTATACTTGGAGTTAAAAATGTTCAGTACAACTCTTAGCTCTTCCATTGACTAGCTGCATGATCTTCTAGTTTAAATCATATACATAAGCCTCAGACTCTACACCTATCAAGTGTAGAGGATAAGAAGACTTGCTCTGACTGCCTTGCACTGGGTGCAGGCTGAAGGAGCTCATGTGTGCTGAAGTACTTGAAGCAGAGTGGATGGCTCCTTCTCAGTTCTCTGAGATTTTGAATAATTTTGTTTACATTGTAATTTATTTGGCTCTGTCTGGTGCTCGTGTTTAGTCATGTCTGACTCTTTGCGACCCCATTTACTGTAGCCTGCCAGGCTCCCCCATCCATGAGATTCTCCAGGCAAGAATAGTGGAGTGGGTTGCCTTGCCCTCCTCCAGGGGATCTTCCCAAACCAGGGACTGAACCCAGATCTCCCACATTGCAGGTGGATTCTTTACCATCTAAGCCACCAAGGAAGCCCATGAATACTGGAGTGGGGAGCCTACCCCTTCTCCAGGAGATCTTCCCAACCCATGGATCGAATCGGAATGTCTTGCACTGCAGGCAGATTCTTTACCAGCTGAGCTACTGGGGAAGACCCTTGACTCTGTCGGCTTAGTGAATAAAGGATGGAAATCATTTTTATTTCTGTGCATTTGTCACGGCCACAGTATTTAGCACTTGGCTGATCCAGGGGAGGTATATAGAACATTTCTGAGTGGGGCCTCTAAAGCCAAGCTGCAACAAATCCACATCCCAGGCTGCCTTGTTCTGTATGACTTTGAGCAGGAATCTAACCTCAGGAAGCCTCATTTACCTCATTTGTAAAATGGGATGAAAGTCATCACTTATCTAATTAATTTATCAAACAAGAGAATATACTTACAGTACTTAACACAAAGTGTAGTATGGATTAAACTCACAAAATCTCTTAAATTTAATTTTGACTGTGGGTAACCAGTGATTTTTAAAAATAAATGTTTCTAATAGAGTTTTTTTTTTACCTAAATATGTTTTCATCTACATTAGATTAGATGATTATGCTTTTTATTTTTCTAGAAGTTTGAAAACAATGTTATGCCTTGAATTATAAGGTGTTATCTTTGTAAGCTTCTAAGTAAGCAAAGGAACAGAACAGCTCTCTTTCAAATATAAATGCCAAGATCATAGACCCAACAATACAACTTTCAGATGAATTCCATAGTAATGTGATCTTTTAAAGAAGCAATGTGCTTTTTAAAATAAAAATAGCTTTTATATAATTTCTTACTGGCTTATGTAAAGTGTGTTTAACTTAAACACACCTTTAAAACTCATTGTTGATGGAGAATAAGCTAACTGAAAAGGAATCTTTTACAAGCAGTAGCTAAATGTCAGATGTTTACTTGATTTTTAGATTATCTAGACCATCAATAGCACCCCACTCCAGTACTCTTGCCTGGAAAATCCCATGGATGGAAGAGTCTGGAAGGCTGCAGTCCATGGGGTCCCTGAGAGTTGGACACGACTGAGCGACTTAACTTTCACTTTTCACTTTCATGCATTGGAGAAGGAAATGGCAACCCACTCCAGTCTTCTTGCCTGGAGAATCCCAGGGACAGGGGAGCCTGGTGGGCTGTCGTCTATGGGGTCGCAGAGTCGGACACGACTGAAGCGACTTAGCAGCAGCAGACCATCATTTGCATTGGAGAAGGAAATGGCAACCCACTCCAGTGTTCTTGCCTGGAGAATCCCAGGGACGGGGGAGCCTGGTGGGCTGCCATCTATGGGAGTCACAAGAGTTGGACACGACTGAAGTGACTTAGCAGCAGCAGCAGGAGCAGACCATCATTTCTCCTTAAGCTTTCCCATGCATCCATGTCTTTAGTCATGGGTACCATAGAAAAAAGAGTCAAACAAAAGCCAGTTATTTTCACTATTGCTTTACTTGAGGGAACCGTTTATCTTGATTATGAGTGTCTTCACTCTGAAGATGCTTCATTTGTCATCATGTCTTTATTGAGTATAAACCATAAAACCATCTTGGGATTGACTGACTGTAAGACCATTTGCCAAAGAGATCATTTTAGTTTAAAGAAAGTACATTTTGGATGTATGTTCAGGGAAGAATATGGTAATTCTATTGTAATACAAAGGGTAAAGCGATTGAGTATGTATGAGAGAAGATAATAAGGGAGTGGCCTTGTTAGTGCATCTTAAAATATTTTAAGGGATCATCTGTGTGGGAATGAATTAGGTTTATTTTTTGCAACTCCAACAGCCCACGGTAGCTCCATATGGTATAAAGTATAGGTAGGACGATTCGGCTGCTGCATAATCCATGACATGTTCATTGTATTACATCAAAGACGCTCTGCTGGGTATTTATACACCAGATCAGATCAGATCAGTCCCTCAGTCATGTCCGACTCTTTGCAACCCCATGAATCGCAACACACCAGGCCTCCCTGTCCATCACCAAATCCCAGAGTTCACTAAGACTCACATCCATCGAGTCAGTGATGCCATCCAGCCATCTCATCCTCTGTCGTCCCCTTCTCCTCTAGCTCCCAGTCCCTCCCAGCATCAGAGTCTTCTCCAATGAGTCAGCTCTTCGCATGAGGTGCCCAAAATATTGGAGTTTCAGCTTTAGCATCATTCCTTCCAAAGAAATCCCAGGGCTGATCTCCTTCAGAATGGACTGATTGGATCTCCTTGCAGTCCAAGGGACTCTCAAGAGTCTTCTCCAACACCATAGTTCAAAAGCATCAATTCTTCGGCACTCAGCCTTCTTCACAGTCCAGCTCTCACATCCATACATGACCACAGGAAACACCATAGCCTTGACTAGGCGAACCTTTGTTGGTAAAGTAATGTCTCTGCTTTTGAATATGCTATCTAGGTTGGTCATAACTTTCCTTCCAAGGAGTAAGCGTCTTTTAATTTCATGGCTGCAGTCACCATCTGCAGTGATTTTGGAGCCCCCAAAATAAAGTCTGACACTGTTTCCACTGTTTCCCTATCTATTTCCCATGAAGTGATGGGACCAGATGCCATGATCTTCGTTTTCTGAATGTTGAGCTTTAAGCCAACTTTTTCACTCTCCGCTTTCACTTTCATCAAGAGGCTTTTTAGTTCTCCTTCACTTTCTGCCATAAAGGTGGTGTCATCTGCATATCTTAGGTTACTGATATTTCTCCCAGCAATCTTGATTCCAACTTGTGTTTCTTCCAGTCCAGCGTTTCTCATGATGTACTCTACATATAAGTTAAATAAACAAGGTGACAATATACAGCCTTGACGTACTCCTTTTCCTATTTGGAACCAGTCTGTTGTTCCATGTCCAGTTCTAACTGTTGCTTCCTGACCTGCATACAAATTTCTCAAGAGGCAGATCGGGTGGTCTGGTATTCCTGTCTCTTTCAGAATTTTCCACAGTTTATTGTGATCCACACAGAGGAACACTCTGAAATCTCCTCTAGGATTCCCTGTGGAAGAGCTTTTTAATGATTTGACCTAATCAAAAATAGAACAGGTTACAATTTAGATGGTGAATTCTCCATGTCTTAAAGTAACCAAGCAGACAAATATCAGGGAACATGTATTACATGTACAAAACACTTTATCTTTCAAGGATCTTTTTAAACAAGGAATAAAACCCAAGCCTGGTTTAGATTGATTTTCTTAAAAAATAGAAAAGATAGCCTCCAAAGATAGTAACATTTCAAACTAACATTTCAATCTTTGAGAACTTTTAAAGGACTTTAAAGTTTACATCTTCAGAACAATTTGAGTCTCAGAGAATTCTAGTTGACTTAATTTCAAATAGGAATCTCTTCTGTGAACCATGTCTCAAGGATTTTTATATTGACGTAACAGAAAGTTTGTGTTTATGCCTTTATATGTGACATTTGCATGACCTCTACTCGCTTCCTGTGATGTAGCTGTCATCTGAGAGTATTTTGGACGTAATTTATTGCCTGTTAAGCCATCTGCAAAGTGCAGTTGTAATGTAGCAAACAATCACAACTGTTCAGTGGCTGAACAGTTGGTTGTTTTTACTTGACCTTGTTATGGACTGTGAGCCTGTTACTTTGATTTCTGAAGGCACATACATTTTTCAGGAATGTTTGCCAGTAATGAGTGAGGGCTACTTTTCCATATCAACCTCATACATAATTACATAAATTAAAGCAAACCATAACAACTGAGGGTACACATAAAATACACTTCACAGAGGGATTTTAAAGCCCTTGCACTAAACTTGAAATTATATAGCTATATGGTACATATATAATTTTTGCAAAGTGTATGTTTTAAGTTTCTAAGACTTCACAAAGAACACTAAATAAAAGGTTCTATTTCAATAACTGTTATCATAAAGTTTTTCTCTAGAAAAAGTTGGCTATGGAAGAGGAATGTCAGTTTGTACAATAGAAGCCCACATTTTTATTCTGGAGGTTGATGACTTGATGATAGAAGTTCCTAATGCTAGCCTTCCAAGCTGTCTGGAAGCCAGCAACTACTAAAAAGGAAAAGCGGAACACGGAATTTAGATCCTAACCCACTGGATGGATCAGGCATTTTTAATGCACTTTATTTTCTGTATTATCAGAATATGTTGATATTAAGTGGTCTAATTTAATTTTATAACTAATCTTTATCATTTGTGTTTTTTGGTTAATAATATGGGAGATTATTTTTTTTTAATGTGAAGTATCCCATTAGTTTTTATTCTATTAGACATCTACAAATAAAACTACATTTCATCTAATTGTTAAAAGAATCATATACTCTCAGAATTAAATGGAATCTAAACTCAATATTAAAAATACTTGTTGTTGTTCAGTTTCTCAATTGTGTCCAACTCTTTGTGACCCCATGGACTGCAGCACTCCAGGGCTCCCTGTCCATCACCATCTCCCTGAGTTTGCCCAAACTCATGTCCATTGAGTTGGTGATGCCATCCAACCATCATCCTCTGTTGTCCCCTTCTCCTCCTGCCTTCAATCTTCCCCAACATCAGGGTCTTTTCCAGTGACTCAGCTCTTCACATCACGTGGCCAAAGTACTGGAGCTTCAGCTTCAGCATCAGTCCTTCCAATGAATATTCAGGGTTGATTTCCTTTAGGATGGACTGGTTTGAACTTGCAGCCCAAGGGACTCTCAAGGGTCTTCTCCAACACCACAGTTCCAAAGAATCAGTTCTTCGGCACTCAACCTTCTTTCTGGTCCAACTCTCACATCTATACGTGACTACTGGAAAAACCATAGCTTTGATTATATGGACTTTGTTGGCAAAGTAAAGTCTCTGCTTTTTAATATTCTGTCTAGGTGGTCACAGCTTTTCTTCTGAGGAGCAAGCGTTTTTAAATTTCATAGCTGTAGTCACTGTCCTCAGTGATTTTGAAACCCAAGTCAATAAAGTCTGTCACTATTTCTATTGTTTCCCCATCTATTTGCCATGAAGTGATGAGACTGGATGCCATGATCTTCGTTTATTGAATGTTGAGTTTTAAGCCAGCTCTTTCACTCTCGTCTTTCACCTTTATCAAGAGGCTCTTTAGTTCCTCCTCACTTTCTGCCATTAGGGTGATATCATCTGCATTTCTGAGGTTATTGATATTTCTCCCTGCAATCTTGATTCCATTTTGTGCTTTATCCAGCCCAGCATTTCACATTATGTGCTCTTGACATAAGTTAAATAAGCAAAATATTTACAACTAATTTATTTTAGATTGTGGAAAGCCCAAAATTTAAGTTATCAGTTAAAATATTAATGTTCCAAGGTTATTAATCAGCAAAAGTTAATATATTTGTTTCACTCTCTAAACTAATCTTGTTTGAATTTTGTAAAAATTTAGATCTAGTTGACTTCATCACTAGTGTCTGAAACAACATGAAAGATATATAATGGTGAGAAAATCTTAAATTTAAAATCACATATTAAGTTTTCTTTCTGATAAGGAGAAGTGAGAAGACTTTGATGGAGAAATAAAATTTTCCTTTTTTTCAAACTTTTATTGGAGAACAATCAGTATTTCTTATGCAGATCATATTTTAGGAATTCTATCTTTGGTTAAGGCCATGGTCTATGTGAATTATCAATCTATATGTGGGATCAAGTTTGTGCACTAATTCTTTGTGGCAAAATGAAGATTCAGCTTAATCTATAATTCATGGAGATGAAGGACTTTTAAAAATTCTTTGAAACATCTTTGTATTTTTTCTAGCATTCCTAAGTTTAGATAAATCTTGTTGCAGTACTTCATAATTTTATAATATCACATGGGAGGCAAATATGGATTTTATGTTTGCTACCAACTTGGAAGAAAAGTTATGACCAGCCTAGATAGCATATTGAAAAGCAGAGACGTTACTTTGCCAACAAAGGTCCGTCTAGTCAAGGCTATGGTTTTTCCAGTGGTCATGCATGGATGTGAGAGTTGGACTGTGAAGAAAGCTGAGCACTGAAGAATTGATGCTTTTGAACTGTGGTGTTGGAGAAGACTCTTAAGAGTCCCTTGGACTGCAAGGAGATCCAACCAGTCCATTCTGAAGGAGATCAGCCCTGGGATTTCTCTGGAAGGAATGATGCTAAAGCTAAAACTCCAATACTTTGGTCACCTCATGTGAAGAGTTGACTCATTGGAGAAGACTCTGATGCTGGGGGGGATTGGGGGCAGGAGGAGAAGGGGACGACAGAGGATGAGATGGCTGGATGGCATCACTGACTCGATGGACGTGAATGTGAGTGAACTCCAGGAGTTGGTGATGGACAGGGAGGCCTGGCATGCTGCGATTCATGGGGTTGTAAAGAGTCGGACATGACTGAGTGACTGAACTGAACTGAACCAACTTCATAATGTTCTTTTCTTTTCAATCTTATATTTACATCTTTCAAGCATCAATTTATGTACTTATGACTAAATAGAGGTCATTGCCTTATCACACTCTTCTTGGCTTCATCTCAGCCTCGAAGCCTCATCTCTTCTGTATGAATGAATATATCCAGATGCCAGCCTCCCTTGGGTCTGTGCTTAGCCTTTACTAGGTTCTTTCTACTTCTATATATCTTTCCCTAGATGTAGCAACCTAAGCTACATTACTTGTTCCAGGAGCAGATATATTATGACTTTTAGTGTCAGATACTACTTTGTTTATATACTTTCCTCTCATCACTAATATGTTGCCTTTTTAAACTAGTGTCATGCTGGAATATCTTCCAAGATAATTGTGCAAAAGCTCAGATTATTTTTCTGAGTCTTTCCCATCAGAGCATAGTTTTCTGTCTAAGGATTCCCCCTTCCCCCACTGAATGGACATTTGTTTTTCTGTAAATGTAACCATATTTTCCACAGATAAGTTCATTAGTCCTTTTATCTGTCTACTTAGAGCATCACAGAACATTTCCTTGATAATCATAATTTGATTTTTTAATCTTCAGAGGTCTGCAGATTATTTACTAGCAGTTCTAAGGATTTGTGATAAAATGCTCTTTTTTTCCTACCAGCTCATTTGGTATAGGTCCAGAAAGCATGCAAGAGGAGATGAAGCTTCTTTTTCTTTTTTTTTTTAATTAAATTTTATTTTGCTTAACTTTACAATATTGTATCGCTTTTGCCATACATCAAGATGAATCCGCCACTGGTATACATGTGTTCCCCATCCTGAACCCTCCTCCCTCCTCCCTCCCCATACCATCCCTCTGGGTCGNACTTGCAGCCCAAGGGACTCTCAAGGGTCTTCTCCAACACCACAGTTCCAAAGAATCAGTTCTTCGGCACTCAACCTTCTTTCTGGTCCAACTCTCACATCTATACGTGACTACTGGAAAAACCATAGCTTTGATTATATGGACTTTGTTGGCAAAGTAAAGTCTCTGCTTTTTAATATTCTGTCTAGGTGGTCACAGCTTTTCTTCTGAGGAGCAAGCGTTTTTAAATTTCATAGCTGTAGTCACTGTCCTCAGTGATTTTGAAACCCAAGTCAATAAAGTCTGTCACTATTTCTATTGTTTCCCCATCTATTTGCCATGAAGTGATGAGACTGGATGCCATGATCTTCGTTTATTGAATGTTGAGTTTTAAGCCAGCTCTTTCACTCTCGTCTTTCACCTTTATCAAGAGGCTCTTTAGTTCCTCCTCACTTTCTGCCATTAGGGTGATATCATCTGCATTTCTGAGGTTATTGATATTTCTCCCTGCAATCTTGATTCCATTTTGTGCTTTATCCAGCCCAGCATTTCACATTATGTGCTCTTGACATAAGTTAAATAAGCAAAATATTTACAACTAATTTATTTTAGATTGTGGAAAGCCCAAAATTTAAGTTATCAGTTAAAATATTAATGTTCCAAGGTTATTAATCAGCAAAAGTTAATATATTTGTTTCACTCTCTAAACTAATCTTGTTTGAATTNAGTATCATCGTCCTCCTCCTATAACGCCCTCCTCTTCCTCCTCCATCTCTTCCACCTTGCCACTCTCTCATCTCCCTACCCAAGAGATTTTGCTGGGGTGCTGGAATATTGGGGAAGACTTGTAGACATATTTGAAGCTAAAAATCACTCTCATGATTCGAGAAAATTCTCGGGGCACTACTTTGTCCAAAGAAATTAGAGCACTCTACTCCTTAAAATGTTCCAGGATTTGAACTTCTCTATCTTAAGAAGTACTTATTTGCCCCTCCTACTTAGGGTTCCCTGACTCTAAGCAAGCTCCTTATGCAAGTCAAAACATCTTACCAATTTTCTTGGTGACTCAATATTCAAGCAGTTTTGGTATGAATTGTGTCAGAGTCCTTTTGAAAATATAAATATGTTTCAACCACCAGGTCTTTTCTGTCCAAACTGCTTACTTAGCTTGACAACTCTAACAGATTAGTCGAGCATCATTTGCCCTTCCAGGACAATGATTCCTCTGTGAGTTCTGTTGTATTAAGTACATAGTTATACCCCATTTAATAATAGGTTCCATAAGATTGCCTGGGTGGAAATCAGTCTTAGATTTCCAAGGTCTTCACTGGACTTTGTGTTTATAAATGAGGTCACTATTGACTTTTTACCTTTTCTGGCTTGGTGTAATTTGGTATTGATAAGTCACATGTCTTTCTTAGCTCACTGTCCAACACTCACTCTTAAATTCTTTCATAATTTTTGGGTATAAAATCACAGGTATTTATAATACCTGTATATAATAAATAACAAATAAGTAAATATAATAAATAATCACAGGTATTTATCTGTGCCCAATTTCCTAATGAATAAAACACTTAATATATTTTTTAGCAACTTGAATCTAGTAACTCAATATACAGTTTAA